>JBBPBX010023854.1:26275-40184 GCA_038048925.1 Garcialebias charrua
ATATATATATATATATATATACATACAGTATATATATAATATATATGGGAGGAAGTTTATCCTGCTGTATGGGCTGCACAAATGTCCAGGAGGTGTTAAATAATTTAAAATATTTTATTTTAAATAAAAATGTCATGCCGACCGTGCGACTCATCCATCAGTCAGCCAATTGTGTGTCATGCCCAATCTTTTTTTGAAAAAAAACGCAAAATAGCGTTGGACTACTGTACTTACTGCTTTTACTACTATTCCTACTTGGCAGTTTTTCACTTAGGGTACGGATCCCCCGCGATAAACGAGGGACTACTGTACTGCAAAATGTTACTCACCAGCTGTGCCGAACAGCAGCTCTGTTCCGGTTGGGCTCAGTTCCAGTTCTGCAGACCTGCCCTCTATTGCTGAAGCCCACCGCACCGTTCAGGTTGATGTGTGCGTAGATCAGTGTTTTTCAAGCTTTTTTGAGCCAAGGCACAGTGTTTTCATTGAAAAAAATCCTGAGGCACACCACCAACCAAAATTGTAAACATAGATACACTGTATCCGCCTATATTAAATATATAGTCATTCTTATCAAAGCGTCTTGAATAGGAATGAAATAAACACAAACATTTATTTTATCATATTTTATATTTCTTATTTCAAATTGCACTTAACATGTCTTCAAAAATACACCCGAACAGTACCACAACAATGTGGTCTTAAATTTAAAGAGGTTGTAGAAAGGGGGGCTTTTTTGATAATTTCCAAGGCACACCTGACGATCACTAGCGGCACACTAGTGTGCCTGGCACAGTGGTTGAAAAACACTGGCGTAGATAATTGAGCTTCAGGATTATTTGCGACTTTCCTGCCAGTTCTGGAGGTTAATAAATAGTTACTTCTGACTTTGCGTTGCAAAACTTTGCCTCCATTTTGGCAGAAATCAGCAGCCGGAAGCACTGTTGGCTTCTGGGTAGTGTAGTTCTTTTGACTGGTGTTAGAGTGTAGGCTTATTGAAGGAAAACTACAAAATGGTGGCACCTGTCCGAAGTAAAATTTTCGTTAACTTTTTATACCGTACCGTTCCAGTCACGTAATATTAAAGCTGACAATCGTTGAAAAACCGTGAATGAGCGAGTTTGTGAAAGTCAAACCACGAAGTAGCGAGGGACTACTGTATATGCCACCGCACAGGTTTCTTCCTGCCAGGGTCTCCACTCCGTCCCTGCAGCCACAGTTTGACCACAAATCTGTCATGAAGAAAGTGCCACACTTTTCAGCAGACTCCTCCGTGCACGATGTCTGCACGTTCTCCACCCAGGAGTTTTTGACCATTTGACTAATTCAGTGTTTGAGGAGTCGTACAGCTGAATGTTCGGGTGCATTTCTGCATTGACGAACACGCCCACAAACTTCTGACCAATCACACAATACATGGCGTATACGCCTGTGAGAAAAAGTTAAGCTCGGGCGAAGCTGCTCTGAGAACAAAATGACACAATTTTCGTCACGCAGCTACGTCCGTGTCTTTCAGCTGCGCCTGGAGCCTTTAGTTTAAATTTTTTTTGTCTTGAAAGGTGGCAGGTGATATAAAGTAAGTTAAGTAAAGCTGGGCCTTCCGTTAATAGTGTTTCAACGTTTGTGGGAGAACAATGTGAGAAAAATCCAGATGAAGCCCTGGAGTCTTATCACGTTGGAGCCTCTGAGCTGATTTTCTGTCATTTCATCCCTTTGTTTTCTTGTCTCAGCCTGTCTTAAAGCATAAGTTCAAAGACATGTTCACATTTTCTCCTCCACTCACCATCCTCCACTTTGATCCATTTCTCCCCCCACCAGCGATGTACACAAGCGCTGTCCTCTGTGCGAGGTGATCTTCCCACCACACTTTGAGCAGCGCAGCTTCGAGCAGCACGTGGAGAGCCACTGGAAGGTGTGTCCCGTCTGCTCCGAGCAGTTCCCCCTCCACTGTCAGCAGCAGCTCTTTGAAAGGCACGTCCTCACGCACTTCGACGGCCACGTGCTCAACTTCGAGCAGATCGAATGAAGGACGCCGAGGACTGAGCTTTGGTTTCTGACGTGTACAGGTAAAGCTTTGCGTTTAGTCGCTCAACTTAACATATTATGTACAATCATCATGAGCACTTTTTCTTTTTTGTCAGTCCTAAACATTAGAAAAAATGCACTTTGAAAAGGATGAAGAGTTCAACCCAAGCATTTACAGTATCTGGAGCTGCTTTCACTTTAAAACGTAAGAAGTAAGGCATAAATCCCCTTACCTTTACATTTTTAAAGTGCATGCTTAATTTTTAATTCAGCCCGCAAACAAAAAATGATTGGCGCAAAAAGTCAAGCGCTTTGGTTTGAATCTATTAAATTGTCCTGGTCCTGAAACTAATTTAAACCTATATGTATATATATTTTTAAAAGTCATCTTTTAGCTGTTAACTAAATTTCACAAAAGTGTAAATGCAGAGCGATGGCTGTAAAAGACTCCTGAATGTGTACATAAGACCATTTAGTTGTACATATAGGTGATTATAGAGAGGATTTAAAGAGAAACGGCACTTTGTGTTTTCATGTATCTACACTAAAATAAGGCTTTATTCTGAATGTACTGTACAGAAATGAAGTTTGTGAAGAGGCTGTGAATTACTGTTGTAAATCTGTCTCCAACCTTCATGTTTAAAAGAATGAACTGTGTTTTACTTCCTGTTCACGTCATGAGCAGCTGGGTGGAGGTGACGGATCATGGCTGCAGAGTTATTGACACTTTATGTATCGAGTTCCTTTTTTTAAGGCAGAACTGTGAAGTTGTTTTGTGTGCAAGTCTGTGAGCCTTCATGACTGAATGTGTTTAAATGTGTCTCGGCTGCTTCGTATCGCTGCTTGTCTAAATTTTCTGTCCCTACAAAGTGTTTCCGGACAGCGCTGCAATCAGGCTTTAAAGAAGAAGAAAAACAAATAAAAACTGCACATACAGGTACCTGGAAATCTCAAGGTGCACGTCCAGTTTGTTTCACGTGAGAATGTCGGAAAGATAATTTAAATGTATACTGCAAAGATGTTTATGAATAAATTAAGCTTGTCCAAATGAATTTTGTTGCATCGTTTTGTTTTTAGCCTTAACGAGGAAGAACCAACATCAGTTTGAGCTTCAGATTTTTTCTTTATTTTGCCTTTTTTTTTAAATTCATTTCTTGTTTACACTTAAGCAGCTCATCTTTTATATAGAAAGACAATTTGACGTCAGTTACAAGTCACTCTTTTCAGAACCTGTTGAACCCCCATACAAAAAGGAAACGTTGGTCTCACCGGTACATACGAAAATATAATTTAAAAGCACTTGACAACGGACATACATTACAATACATTCACTGTACATGGTATACTGGAAAACCCTTCGTCTGCTGTGCACACAAGCTCCACTCCTGTTTTGTGTTATCACTGCAGATGGTGACTAAAAACACATTAAACTACCGGTAATGCTCAAATTACTCAATTCCTCTGACGTTGGGTCACTCTCGGACACTGATGTCAATACTGCAGCGCACCAACAGAAGGCATTGAAGGTTATTTAATTGTGTGCGATTAGCCTTGTGGAAACTTTCAGAAGCCAGACTTTGCTGTATCAAACAGAAAACCAGAGGAATGGAGTTGGTGTGCAGGCCAGAGTTCAGCATATTCATCAAGCAAGGGGGGAAAAAAGGCCTTGAGCCTTCAGTGGAATATCAAGTTTGTATGAGAGGTATTGTTAAAACCTTTGGAAGTGGGGTCTTATGGAAAAGTTATGAGTCTTTCCCTATTGTAGATACCGGTAGCTCAGAACGAGCACAATTTGACCTGACCACCTAACGGCCAAGTCCAATTGGAATGCTGCCTTTTTAAAACTGCAATATAAAAAATAATTCAATGTTTTAAGATGCCTGCAATTCATTTTGATCCTGATCCCACTTAAGAATCGCCGTCAGCTTGTCAATTTGGCCAGAATTAAACAGTTTCTACAAGCCGAGGGTGTCCAGAGAGCGATCCACGACAGCTAATTTATCGTTTCTAATCTTTCCACATAACCCCACTTCAAAAGATCTGAGCTATCCTTTTAAGCCGCAATGAACAAGTGTAGCTGCTCTGTTTTGACTCTTGTAGAAGAATGAAATCTCAGTCAGCAACATGACGACGAGTCAAACCAGCAGCCAGGCAGAAAAAACGTCAGACACCCGAGCTCAGAAATCTGAAACACACCAATATTCTCTAGGCTGATGAAGATACTGCTGAGAACACACACACATACACACAATGACGTGGAATGCTGCTGTCTACAACACACAGAAATGACAAGTTGTAGATGGTAATCTCTTAAATACAAATGCAGCCTCTTCTTCTGACAGCATACATGAAGACATTCTGTTCATGTGCATCCATGCTCATTTCGGAGGCGCGTCCAACAAGAAAATGGTTGTGACCTCCATGGTAAAAACCACCATGACAGTCCCTCCCTCCCGTGAGGCACATGGTATGGTCAATGTTTGGCAGTGGAGAGCTGTTGGCAACGAAAATGGAAAAAGGAAACCAAAAAAAAATAAATCTTGGCAACTGGAGTACATTTTGATGCTTGTGGAGCCCTGCTCTGGCACTCTGAATAAAGAAAATTAAATAAACTGCTTTGTGGCAATGAAATAACGGTATAAAATAGAAAACATATTTCTGAATGTGTAAAGCAAATATTGATTCCTAACACTGAACGTAAAAAAAAAAAAAAAAACTGACTCAAGTGAGCCAGGTGTTGAACCATAAAACTAGACATCAGCAAAGAAGTCATGACTGGAACACTTACCTATACGTAAACAAAACACTAAATCTAAAACACTGAGAATTATATATATATAAAATAAAGCTTGAAAATAACTATTTAGGAATATGCTCATGAATACTTTTATATTTTTATATATACATTCATATCTGTTGTTTATATATCAATACATCTGTTAAAATTATAACTTAAATCTTGCTTTTTAAACTCCCAGAAGTGACCGTGAAGGCACAGACCTAAGCTCAGCCCTGCAGCGAGCGGACAGCGAGTGTAATACTACTGAGCACTAAAGCCCAACATCCTCCTCCTCCGAGACGAGCACGAAATGAAAACTAAACAGGCAGGAGTCGGTCGCACTTCCTGTTTCATATCTTGGTTTCTCCTCTCCTCCTTTCATTTGTTTTTTGTCTTTTCTTTCTCTTGTTTTTTACAGTTAGCACCGTATGCAAGTTGAACGAAAGAGTAAAAATAAAATAATAGCATATACGAATGTGCAAATGTACAAAGATAAAAAATACTACAAAGATACGTTTTGTTTTTCTGCAAAAATACAAGTGATATACCATGGATAGTAAACAAATTTAAAAAAAAATAAAAGAGAACGTAATGCGAGTGGAATAAAAACAAAGGTGACAAAAATGACAACTTAAAGCATGCACTTGATCCTTTAGTGTGTAGGATGTGTGAGGAAAAGTCAGGACAGGCCTATGGTGTTGGCTGCTGCGACCTCGGGCTCTAGCCTTGGATCTTGCGAAGGATCTCGGTGGAGACGGGCGGGTGGAAGTTGATGGTATGGTGTCTCAGGCCCTGCGAGGTCTTGTAGCTCTTGCCGCAGCGACACTTGAAGGGTTTCCTCACACGGATCTGCGTGCGGTGACCGTTCTTGGCGTGGTATTTGATGCCGTTGACATTCTGGTTGAATATAAAAAAAACAAAGGATGGCAGGATGAAGACGTGACATAGCCAAACAAAATAACGTCACACCATTTATCTGCATCTTAAAGACGAGGATGATTATATTTACGGTATCATATCTTCATTGTGTGGCATTGGAAAATATCGTATCTCATATCATGAGAGGAAATGGGTAAATTCTTGGAGCATCGCCACAGGCTGATTCTGGCAGATCTTGATCACCCACACTCCATGGTGAGTTCAGCTTGCTTCCATCTGGATGCAGGTATCTGCAGCCCAGATCAATGCAGACATGTTCCTGTATTTTTTGTATTACATCCTTTTATCATGTAGCTTGTTTTTGTTTCTGTTTTATATCACTTTTCATTTATATATCACTTTTCATTTTAAATGTGTTTATGAGATTGTCTATTGTCGTCTACCTCATCTGAGGTATCTCCTGTAAATAAGTCCTTGTGGCTCAGTGAGACTAACCTGTATAAATAAAGGTTGAATGAAATGAAAGATGTAGGATAAACAGACTGAAAAACTTGTTCATCCCTGTAGCGATCATGCTTCTCAACAAACGACTTCTGTACCGTTATGTCTTAATGTCTTGTCTAGTATGGATGTTTTGTGTGATTGACTGTGAAACAAATTATCCCTTGGGGATAATAAAGATTCTTGAACTTGAACATCTTTTAATCTTCTCACTTCAAACATAATGAGCTCAGCCAGGTGAAAAGACAGGCGGAAAATGTTTGAGCTGAGGATGCAGACGTCTGTTTGGCAGTCCAACATTCTAACACAAATGTAGCAACTACGAGGAAAAAGACTATACATTAAGCCTCCAGTATAGCTCCGCGTTGTGCCCAGCGCCGCTGGAATCGCGTGTGCTGCGCGCAGGCAGTTCATTTATAGCTCTGTGCAAGCGCAGCTCTCTGGAGTGCAGGCTCCAGCAGCTGCAGCAGGGCGGAGCGTTTACCTACGAGACAAATTGAGGTCGCTAATTGGTCATTTGCTGACACGTCTACTGAAATGATTACCATGTCGGGTGGGAGAAAAAAGACAGAGGGCTGCGCAGCGGTTTTCTGTGTTTATATGTTCATAAAAAGTTTTAAAAAAATACCCTGATGCATGCTCAATAATCCAGGTAGAAAAATCTAAAAAAGCTANTTTCATGCAAAACCTGAAGGAATGAAGCAGATTGTTTCACAGCGGGTCATTGTGAAAGCATGAGGTTAGCACCGCGAGGGATTTACTACACTTGCTTTTTTTTCAAAAATACTTTTCATTGATTGGGCAAAAAATATTTAAATATGTCTGCCTCAAATGATTGATTAGAATACAAAGAGATTCACTGTTTTGAAGAAGAAACAAATCATCACCAGGGGCCTGATGTGCAAAGGGTGCGTGTGCACCGTTTCCTACATCTGGATTTATTTGTGCATGTTTTTTTCATGATTTGAGTGTATGCCTTGTTTCAGTAGGAAATCCACACAAATCTTTGTACATGAGGCTCCAGGTTACTGGACATTGTCACTGAGAATCAACAAATCTCCTCTAGCTTTTTAAGAGTTCTATTCTAATAAAACTCAGTAGAAAATAATTTACAAGAAATTTGATTTATAAGGAAGGTTATAGCGTTTTAGTATTTTCATTTTTTGCGCACACAGCTGCACCACATTTCAGAGAGTTTTCATACAGAATCTCTATTAAAGCAATTATCAGCTTTGTCCAAAGCAATTGAAAAAACTATTTATTATGTCAGTTAATAAATCCTTCATTTTATTGTCATTACCCTCCTCTGCTGTTAGTGATCAATGATTAAACATAGTAGCAGCAGGTTCACAGTAAAAATAGATATACTGTATATTGTTCAAGTAAAACTACAACTTCTTACTCACTGTGCTGTCTTTTTGCATTTATTGTGTTTATTATAGGTCTGTTTGTATTTATTGTACTGTTGTGTATCTACAGTGTCTTGTTATGCATGTTGTGTTCTATGTTGCACCATGATCCTGGGGAGCACTGTTTCATTTCGATATGTACTTGTACATAGCTGAAATTACAATAAAACCTCTGACTCTGACATGAACGTTCATTAATGGCATTAGCTTTGTTAGCATTGCTAAGTCTTTATGCCTTGCTCAAAAGAAGTGTTCCCCACTCACCTGGCAGATAAACTCACCTGATTCAACCTCCTTCCTGAGGGGAGTGGGGCAAAAAGTGTGTGTGCTGGGTGAGTGGGGTCCTTCATGATGCAGGTGGCTCTCTTCCTGCATCTGGAGGTGTAGTGTCTGTGATGGTGGGGAGACTGACTCCCCACCATCACAGACCACCATGTTTCACAGACTGAGGTTGAAAACTCAAAGGACCAATCAGAGCTGTAATCCACTCTGCTGAGCAGTAGATTATAATCCACTATTGGTTCTTTCTGACAGCTCTCCACCCTGCAGACAGTTCATACAGCTAAATCGTGTTTTCTCCAACCAATAGAAAGAAAAGTTTGCTAGCGGAGCTGATTTCTGTGGTGCATTCACTGACTAGGAAAACACTGGACCTTTGAGTGTTAAGCCTCCAGTATAGCTGCGCGTTGTGCCCAGCGCCGTTGGACTCGCGTGTGCTGCGCGCAGGCAGTTCATATTATAGCTCTGTGCAAGCGCAGCTCTCTGGAGTGCAGGCTCCAGCAGCAGCAGCAGGGCGGAGCGTTTACCTACGAGACAAATTGAGGTCGCTGATTGGTCATTTGCTGACACGCCTACTGAAATGATTGACATGTCGGGTTGGAGAAAAAAGACAGAGGGCTGCGCAGCGGTTTTCTGTGTTTATATGTTCATAAAAAGTTTTAAAAAATAAATTAAAAACAGGGAGCGCTGGTCCTTCAGCCCACACAGCAGACCAGCACACCAGGAAATATTTAGAACCTGGTGCAGCCTCGTTGGACATGACTTTAGTTCACTCGTGACAAGTTCATTCATTCCTCCTCGGAGGAGGAGGAAGCGAATGGTGACAGCTTCAAGTGATCACTTGACTTTTGGCAAAAAAAACAAAAGAAAATGCCAGATCAGCGATGAAGAAGAGGAATTTAATACATTTGTGTCTCAAAACAGTCCGGTGCGAGGCAGTTTATCAACGCGCGCGCGTAGGCGGTCGTAAAATTTGAGCTTGGCGCGTTCACGCCCACGATCAAAGGCTTGTGCCTCGGCGCTCGGACTAATGCGGAGCTATACTGGGGGCTTCAAGCTGCTGGTGAGGCTGAATATGAAGCGTGCATCAGCTCGGTGCATCTCTATAGCATGGTGTTCAAAGCAGACGTCCACTGACAGCAGTTTGGTGGAGGTCCTTTGGTTGTCTACATGTAGGTCTCCATCAGTAGCAGACCTAGTTGCTCTGGAAGTGCTGAAGATCCAGCAGAGCGTCGACGATGGTTTCAGCTGATCTAGGACCAGGTGTTGTGTAGTGGTATGTTGTATTGAAGAAGGACTTGGAGCATGCTGGACAGGTCAGTGGTTTGTTTGGTGAGGATTTGTTCTCAGCTGGTTGTGATCAGCCATGTGTGGAACATGTTGTCTTTGTTCCTGCAGCAAGATGAACGATGCACTGAAGAGACTGAAACTGTTACATCCTTTCCACAGAGGGTGACTTTTCATCTGAAGAGGGGTTTAAGTAATCAGATTACTGTTTGTTGTCTGCTCTCATACCATTGGGAATCTAACAGCTGGCCTCTTCAATCACCGCTCACATGTAGGGGTCAGCGGTCATGTCTCCTGTTGTACCATGATTAGTTACCACAGAGGTCATGACTGCTGCTCTTTGGGATCTGTGACCCTTTAAACACATGAATGGTTACCATGGAGATCAGAGTTAAATACTTGTCATCAGATCTCAGCCAATCAGCATCCAGAGACGAGGGCGAGGACTTGTCTTTAAGTTGGTACTCCTCTGGCCTCCACGCCCTGCAGGAACTGGTTCTTCCATCAGTTGGGAGGATGAATCACGGCCCTCCAGGGATGGACGGCTGCTTGTTTTCATTAAAACCTGCAGAACCTGAGAGATTGGTTTATACCTGTCTGCTTCTTCAAACAACAGCAACGTTTGTTTCTGTCTGACAGTGAGATAGAGCTGCAGAATCCTGAGGATGGTGGACTGTTGGCAAACTACAACACCCATGATCCTTAGCTGCTTCTCTGAAGAAAACAAAGAACTTTTACACATCAGGTCACAAACAGAATATGCTTGAGGCCAGAATTGTTCGGATACTTCCTTCCAGCTGATAGTTTCAGAGCTGTGGGACCTCAGCACACCTGAACTCAGTTTTCTTCATCTTTTCTTCTTCCAGGACTCTGAGTCTTTGGACCGCTGCATCCAGAAAGCTTTGGCAGCCCTCTATCCACCCTTCCAGGCCACGTCCTCGACTGTCCTCTGTCAGGTCCTCAGTGTGGTGGACAGCTACTACAGAGGAGACGGCCTCCGCTATCTTTTACACTTCCTGCTGCCTGCAAAGCATTTCCTGCAGGACCTCCAGCAGGTTGCTTGTGTGAGTATCTATGAGGGAGACGATCAGGACAAAGATCATCCAAATTTTTTAATGTATACACATGTACACACACGTACAATGCAGATACAGTATTTTTCTTTCTTCTGGAACAAGGTTTAGCAGAACTCGATTGGTTCCTTCTGTCAACAGATGAAGTACTATGTTACCTTGTTTTTTTACATCACAACTCATTTTGCTTCTCTGTCCTCCCTTTGTCAGTCTCCTTACTATGGCCTGCTGTTTCGTCATGAAGGTTGGCCTCTGTGTCTCCAGGAGAAGGTAGTCGTTCAGCTCTGTCCTCTGGACCAGCACCTTCTTCGTCCAGGAGACTTTTACCTGCTGGTTTCTCCTTCTGCTCCTCAAGGACACAGTGCTTCCTGCAGGAGCAGCTTGGACATCACCCCCCATCTTCTCCTGTGCAGTGTGTCATCAGGCTCTCATCATGTGGAGCAGCAGGTGGTGTCAAGGGATACTCTGAGGTCACTTTTCAGCATGTCCTGGCTGGACTGCGTCAACAAGGAGAGGAAGCGGAGAGGAGCAACAAAGCTGGAGTGTTGTGTCCTCCTAGCCCAAGGCGACGTCTTCAGGGTCCCCTGGGAGGATGTGGTCTACCCACAGTTTGTCAGTCAGTCACAAACCAACCCACAGAAAGACAAAGACTCTTCAGTTCAAGACAGAGAAGATCCAAACTCCTCAAGGCAAGAACCTAAGCTCCTCCCATTCCAAACTGAGCGATCAGCAGAAAGCAGTGGGGACGAAGACTCAGAGGGGGAGTACGTGGAGCTGACGGAACTACCGCTGCCTCGGTTCTACCCCCAGAAAGGATCTTTAACTCAGTCCATTAGCTTGAAGAACCGAGCCAGGACCACCACAAACACTCAAAAACATGTGACCGAAGTACACTCTAACACACATGCTAACACACATGCTAACACACACAAACATGTGACCGAAGTACATGCTGACACACAACCTAACACACATGCTAACACACACAAACATGTGACCGAAGTACATGCTGACACACAACCTAACACACATGCTAACACATACAAACATGTGACCGAAGTACATGCTAACACATGTGCTAACACCCAGAAATATATGGCTGAGACACATGCTAACACACATGCTAACACACACAAACATGTGACCGAAGTACATGCTGACACACAACCTAACACACATGCTAACACATACAAACATGTGACCGAAGTACATGCTGACACACAACCTAACACACATGCTAACACATACAAACATGTGACCGAAGTACATGCTGACACACAACCTAACACACATGCTAACACATACAAACATGTGACCGAAGTACATGCTGACACACAACCTAACACACATGCTAACACACACAAACATGTGACCGAAGTACATGCTGACACACAACCTAACCCACATGCTAACACATACAAAAATGTGACCGAAGTACATGCTAACACACGCGCTAACACCCAGAAATATATGGCTGAGACACATGCTAACACAAATGTTAACACATACAAACATGGGAGTGACGCAAACACTAACACACATGTTAACACCCAAAACCACATGACTGAGGCACACGTTAAAACTCAAACACGTGTGACTAAGCTACATGTTAACACACACAAACACGTGACTGACACACACGCCAACATTCAGAAACAGGTAACCAAGACCCACATTAAGACACACAAACTTGTGACCAAAACACACTGCTGTAACTCACACTCTTCTGACTGTAGCACACACTCCTCTGAAAGTAATACACACTCCTGCGACTGTAACACACACTCTTCTGACTGTAACATACACTCCTCTGACAGTAACATACACTCCTGCGACTGTAACATACACTCCTCTGACTGTAACTTACAATCCTCTGACAGTAACTTACACTCATCTGACTGTAACATACACTCCTCTGTCAGTAACATACACTCATCTGACTGTAACATACAATCCTCTGACAGTAACATACACTCCTCTGACAGTAACATACACTCGTCTGACTGTAACTTACAATCCTCTGACAGTAACTTACACTCATCTGACTGTAACATACACTCCTCTGACTGTAACATACACTCCTCTGTCAGTAACATACACTCCTCTGACAGTAACGTACACTCCTCTGACAGTAACATACACTCCTCTGACAGTAACATACACTTGTCTGACTGTAACATACACTCATCTGACTGTAACATACAATCCTCTGACAGTAACATACACTCCTCTGACAGTAACATACACTTGTCTGACTGTAACTTACACTCCTCTGACAGTAACTTACACTCGTCTGACTGTAACATACACTCCTCTGACAGTAACATACACTCCTCTGACAGTAACAAACACTCCTCTGACTTTAACATACATTTGTCTGACTGTAACATACAATCCTCTGACAGTAACATACACTCTGACTGTAACATACACTCCTCTGACTGTACTGTACACTCCTCTGACTGTGACTGTAATGTACAATCCTCTGACAGTAATGTACAATCCTCTGACAGTAACATACACTCGTCTGACTGTAACATACAATCGTCTGACTGTAACATACAATCGTCTGACTGTAACATACAATCCTCTGGCAGTAACATACAATCCTCTGACAGTAACATGCACTCTGACTGTACCGTACACTCCTCTGACTGTAACATACACTCTTCTGACTGTAACATACACTCTTCTGACTGTAACATACACTCCTCTGACAGTAACACACACTTCTCTGACTGTAACATACACTCGGACTGTAACATACACTCCTCTGACTGTAACATACACTCCTCTGACTGTAACATACGTTCTTCTGACTGTAACATACACTCCTCTGACTGTAACATGCAATCCTCTGACAGTAGCATACACTCTGAGAGTAACATACATTCCTCTGACAGTAACATACATTCCTCTGACTGTAACATACAATCCTCTGACTGTAACATACACTCTGACAGTAACATACAATCCTCTGACTGTAACATACACTCCTCTGACTGCAACATACTCTCATTTGACTGTAACATACACTCTGACAGTAACATACAATCCTATAACAGTAACATACACTCCTCTGACTGTAACATACACACTGACAGTAACATACACACTGACAGTAACATACACACTGACAGTAACATACACACTGACAGTAACACACACACTGACGGTAACATACACACTGACAGTAACATACACACTGACAGTAACATACACACTGACAGTAACACACACACTACTGACAGTAACATACACACTGACAGTAACATACACACTGACAGTAACATACACACTGACAGTAACACACACACTGACAGTAACACACACACTGACAGTAACATACACACTGACAGTAACATACACACTGACAGTAACATACACACTGACAGTAACATACACACTGACAGTAACATACACACTGACAGTAACACACACACTGACGGTAACATACACACTGACAGTAACATACACACTGACAGTAACATACACTGGAATAGTAACACACACTCGTCCAAAGGTAACACACCCTCCTCCTCCAGTGTGGAAGTCAGCTCCAGCACTCTGTGTTGCTCCAGACTCCTTGAGGAGAACTTCAACCCAGTATCCTGCGGAGGCCTCCTCCTCACTCCTGCCTCATCCTCTGATCCTCCTGAATCTGAGGAGAAAGCTGAAGG
>JBBPBX010023855.1:0-10690 GCA_038048925.1 Garcialebias charrua
ACCCAACATTTAATAAAAATGACATTTTTTTCTGTATCTTGGAAATATAAAAAAATGTGTATTATATGAAGATATGTACTTGATTAAGATACTGTTAATTGTATGTAGAAAAGCTATAACAAGAAACTGGTACCAGATATCTTCTCCCTCCATACAACAATGGCTGAATATTGTAAGTGAAATTTATGAGATGGAGCGAATGACCTACATTCTTAAACTAAAAGAAGATATTTGTTTGAATAAGTGGAAAAAATGGACACAGTACAAAACCCAAGAAAAGACATGAGGAAACTCAATGCCATTAACAGTGACATATCTAGACCATAGACGACTATGACCGATGTTTATTTTATTATTTTTATATAATTTTTTTATAGTTATGTTGTATGAGTGTGTGCACCCCTTTATTGTTGTTTTTGGGAATTATTATTGTAATAATGAGAGGCCTGCTTAGGCTACCATAATCTGGAAATAGTATGTGATGTATCTTTGGAATGTTATTTTCTATAGAAAATAATAAAAATTAAAGTGAAAAAAAGAAAAGAAATAGTATCAAATGAAAACTATTTAATTTTAACAATTCCTTTTAAGAAATGTGGTCAATTTGTCCTCTAGTAGTCTAAGCATAGCAGCATAACAAGCCAACCCTAACTATAGGATTGATCAAAAAGGAAAGTCTTAATCCCAGTCTTAAAACTGGACAATGTGTCAGCCTCACGGACAGAAACTGGAAGTTGGTTCCGCAAGAGAGGAGCCTGATAACTGAAATATCTTCCTCCCATTTTGCTTTTGGAAACTCTAGGAACCGCAAGTAAACCTGCAGTCTGAGAGAAAAGTGCTCTGTTAGAAAAATATGGAACAATAAGATCTGTAATATAAGATGGAGCTAGGTTGTTGAGAGCTTTGTAGGATTTTAATTCAATTCTGGATTTGATAGGGAGCCAATGGAGAGAAGTTAAAACTGGAGAGATATGATCTCTCCCAGTAACTCCAGTTAAGATTGTGGCAGCAGCATTTTGGATCAACTGAAGACTTTTTAAAGAAGTATTTGAACACCCAGATAATAAACCATTTAAATAGTCCAGTCTAGATGTGATGAATGCATGAACCTGAGAAATTATGTCCAAAAACACAAAACACATGGAGTTCTTTCCTCTATTCCTTCTTGTAATCCCGGTGCATACTTCCACCTTCGAAACATCAACCGTCTCTGTCCATCCCTCTCCCCGCACGCTGCTTCCATCCTGGTTTGGGTCATTTCTCAAATTGGTTCCTGCAACTCTCTTCTGTTTGGTCTGCCGCATAAATTACTCTATAAGTTTCAAATGGTTCAAAATTCAGCTGCCTGCATCGTTACCAAAACCCCCTCATTTCACCACTTAATAATAATAAAAATAATGAATTTAATTTGTAACACACTTTTCATTAACAAAAATCTCAAAGTGCTACAAGGTGCAACTAAAATCAACGGCCCTCATTCACGAAAATGTTCGTATTTTTATCCTAAATTTCTCCTACTTTTGTTCGTACGAAGCGTTCGTACGAACATGCCACGTCAGATCCAACAAACTCTTCTATCCACAGGAAAAGCGTGTAAACGGGCTGCTTAAAGTTGATGGATCCCACCTGTTCTACTCACCTGCGCGTGCTCGCGGAAAGGTAATTTACATAATTCCCACCCCTCAAAACACCATATAAGGCCACGTTTCCTGCCTTCTGACAGCAGGAAGTGTCCATTCATTCAAACTCAAGAAGTAAAAGGAGGAACTTCACGCGTTCGGAGATCTGCTCTCAGTCGCGCTGTGGCTACCCCCCCACCCCCCCGCAAGTGTCGGATGGTCAAATATCTTTAATTTTAGTGTACTGTGTTACATTATAGTTTCACTTATTCAGAAGAGCGCACCGCTACCCCCCACCCCCCGCAAGTGTCGGATGTGTTTTTGAACAGAAGCATTTTAAAATGTCTCGAAACTACAGTTAACTTCATATTAATATTGTAGTGCATATGTTTTGTCTCCCGTGGGTCGTACAGTATCAGAAATCAAGAATAAATGGTTTGATCTGAAAATGGCTTCAAACAAACGTCTCGCCGCAGCACGGACAGGAGGTGGTCAAGGAATAGTCTGAGATGGTGGACAATAAATGCCACGCTGCAAGACGCGTGCCAACATGTTTTGCAGCACAAATGGGTCATGCGCGCACCTCCTGGTCAGCGCGCAACCACATTCTGCAGGTTATATTTCGAATCAGATATAATAATCTATTGCTCCGATGGTGTTTGGCACAAGATCAGTCTTAATTCGTACTTGTTCTGCGGCGGTGTATGGGGATTTTATGTACCTGGGTGTTAATATGAGGAGCGGCTTTGATGACCAAGGGGAGCGCACGACTCACTGAAGCCTGCGCGACACACCAGACAAATTAAACTTAAAATTATAATTCTAATTCAAACAGAATAACCTATTGTCAAGAATAATTATGGTGCGTGATTTTTTTAAACCCAAAATATTTTCTAAATAACGAAATATGAAGTTATTAGTTAGGGAAATCCATCTGGATAACAGCGGACCGACTGCTCCTAAAATATACGACAGCTCCGGACCACTCGTAAATTTTGTTCGTATCTGAAAAAAATCCTAGGATACGAAAACGTTGTTGAATACCACAAATGATCCTAAATCACTCGTACGCACAGTTTAAGAACAAATCTGTGCGTACGAACGGTTCGTGAATGAGGGCCAATGATAAAATAAAAACAAGTGATAAAATCAAGTAAAACCAATGATAAAATAACAAAAATCAATAATAAAATCAACTAAAACCAATGATAATATCAACTAAAATCAGAGATAAAATCATGTGGAGGCAGAGTAAGCTTGCTTAAAAAGAAAGGTATTTAAGCATTTTTTTAAAGTCAACCAGTTCCAGAGGCGGGGGGCAGCCACACAGAATGCCCAATCTCCCATGGTCATTAATTTGGTTCGAGGAAGGTGAAGGAGATTACTTTCTGTAAACGTAGAGACTGGGTGGATGAATATGGTGCAAGAATGTCCTTTAGATAGTCAGGTGAAGTTCCGTGTAAGCATTGATGTGTAATGAGAGCAGTTTTGTACTGAATTCTGTAGGTGACAGGAAGCCAATGGAGGTTATGGAGAATGGGTGTAATATGTTCAAATTTACGAGCTCTCAATAAAATCCTTGCTGCACTGTTTTGAATATATTGAAGCTTCTGAAGGTTTTTGCCAGGGATTCCAATAAACAGGGAGTTGCAGTAGTCGAGCCTGGAGGAGACAAAGGCATGGACGAGTTTCTCAGCATCAGAAAAAGTTAGAGATGGGCGAAGTTTGGAGATGTTTCGAAGATGGAAGAAGCAGGTTTTAAACAGATGCTTAATGTGATTTTCAAATGTAAGATGACAGTCCATTTTTATTCCAAGATTTGTAACAGAGGTGGAGAGGGGGATGTCTTTTCCAGAAAAGGAAATTGTTGTTATAGTTGTTGTTTGTACTTGGTGAGGGGTGCCAATCAGTATGGCCTCAGTTTTGGAGCAGTTTAATTGAAGAAAGTTTTGATTCATCCATGTCCTTTTTTCCTCCAGGCAGGTAGAGAGGACAGTGAGCGAAGATGGAGATGACATTGGTGATGATGATGATGTTCCAGTCCTGATGTAAAGCTGTGTATCGTCGTCGGCATAACAGTGAAAATAAATGTTGTACTGCTTAATGATTTTACCTAAAGGCAGCATGTAAAGGGAAAATAGCAGGGGCCCTAGAACTGACCCTTGAGGGACACCACAGGAGACAGACAGTCTGGGAAGTGGCATTGCCAAGACTAACACATTCCAGCCTATTGGAGAGGAAAGATTTAAACCAGTCCAGGACAGTGTCACAGAGACCGACCTCCACATGAAGACGGTGGAGGAGGATACTATGGTCCACAGTGTCGAAAGCTGCAGTGAGGTCAAGGAGGACAAGGATGGAGGGAGAACCAGTGTCAGCAGCCATGAGGACATCATGGTAACTCTCAGCAATGCAGTCTCAGTACTGTGAGCTGCTCGGAAGCCAGACTGAAACTTCTCATACAGGGAGTGTTGTTGTAAGTGGATCTGCAGCTGAGTAGCAACTGCTTTTTCCAGCATTTTAGACAGAAATGGGAGGTGGGAAATTGGGCGGTAATTAGAAAGAGCGTCTGGATTCAAATTTGATTTTTTTCAGAAGAGGCCTAATGATGGCAGTTTTTAGAGGCAGTGGAACATGACCAGATTGTAGGGACTTGTTTATTATTTGTGTGATTAATGGGCTTATTGCAGAGTGATTGGATTTTATAAGAGATGAGGGGAAAGGATCCAGGGCGCAGGATGAAGGCTTCATTTTCTTGATGATGATCTCCACTTCACTCTGAACAACTTCATCAAAGCAGCTCAGGGACCCAGAATGCAGATGGGTAGATGGAAAATGAAGATCAGGGAGGCTGTGGAGCAGAGATCTGATAGAGTCAACTTTGTTTTTAAATGATGAAAGGAACAGGTTGCATTTTTGAACAGAGTCCTCATGAGTTTGTTTAATGGGATTAAGCAGATGAGTTATTGTGGAGAAGAGCTGTTTAGAGTTTCCAGGGCAGTTGTTGATGATGTTGGAATAATATTTGGATCGTGTTTCTTTAAGATAATAGGCATAGTCTTTCTGATGTTCTTTGTATGCTTGCTTATGTACAGATAGACTGGATGAATTTACATGTCTCTCAATAGCACTGCCAGTTGCCTTCATCTTGCGCAGCTCACCAGTGTACCAGGGGGCTGAACGGGAGAAAGACACCAGTCTTGCTTTCAAGGGAGAATGGAGGTCCAGAAGCTCCTGGAGAGATTGGTTGTAGTAATCCATAGAGTCAATTGCAGATGAATGATTGACAACGGTCAGGGAGTGAAGATCAGTGAACAGAACCTCAGGGTAAATGTTTTTAAAGTCACAGAACTGGATAAGTCATTTGGGATTTGGAGCAGATGAAGTTGAAGGCACTTCCAGAGAGATGACACTAGCTGTGTTTCCATCCATTTTCATTTCGTATTTTGAGCTACCTCGCAAATATGTAAATACAAATTAATGCAGATCAGAAGTGTTTCCATCTACTGGCTTGAAGCGCTTCTACCAAGCCGCGCACAGCGTCATTACGTCAGACGTCAGCGTCATTACGTCAGACGTCAGCACTGCGCATGTCTACAGTAAACAGGAAGTAGCGGTTGAAAACAGAACCCGGCCACACATCTCGTCAAAATCGAGAGAATATTTCAGGTACGTGTTGCTATCGGGCGAGTTGTATTTATTCTGTCATGCCAACTAGTTTTAGCGATGTTACATGTTGTCCGGAGCGGAAACAGCTGAACGTCACGTGACGTGAATTTTCGCTACGTCAGAAATGAGTCGGAAAATGTGTTTCCATCTGTCGTTTAGCGCAACTCAAATCCCAAAAACCACCTCAAGCGAGCGTATAAACTTTTTAGCGTAATTCAGGAAGTAACCTCGCAATTTGCCGTTTCCATTAAGCTTTTCTGCTGCGCTATTTCAAATTTCGCAGCTAGAAACCTTGATGGAAACACGGCTAATGTGGTCCGAGACACCCAGGTCATATACAGATAAGTTATTGATGAGTACAGTGTCTGTAATCATTTGAATTTGAATGTGTGTAGCATTCAATATGTGTAGCACTTTGAGATTTTCAGTAATGAAAAGTGCGTTATAAATTGAATTAATTATTATTATTAGGGATGGGGCAGATCCGATCCAGTATCGGTATCGGTATCCGATACCAGCATTATTTAAGTATCGGGTATCGGATCAAACCTGCCGATACTTTTCCGATCCAGCTTCAAAGAGCACTTGTGTTCAATCACAATCTGTGACTGCCCTTTTTAACATTGTGTGAGATAAACCCAATGAAGACACTCTTAAGCCTTACAATAAGGGGGTTCCCTATTGTAAGGCTTAAGAGTGTCTTCATTGGGTTTATCTCACACAATGTTAAAATGAATAGTTTGGGTGCAAAAGTTTCATTATACAGAGTCAAATACCTGAACAGTATCGGATCGGGAAAGTATCGGTATTGGTCGATACTGAGTTAATAAGTATCGGTATCGGATCGGAAGTGAGAAATGTAGATCGGTGCATCCCTAATTATTATTATTATTATAATCACCAAATCCAGAATATGCCCCCTGTTGTGCATAGGGGCATCAACATGTTGGGTGAGATTGAGAGAGTCCAAAAGAGACTTAAAATCTGTTGCCAGAGGGGATGAGGAATTATCAATGTGGATATTTAAATCTCCAAGAAAAATAGTTTTCACAGGGGAGGTGCAAAAAAAAGTGAGGAGGTTATGCATCTCTGAGTTAAATGAAACGTGCGGTTTGGGAGGACTATAAATCAATATAACGTTCATCAGGAGGGGGGCTTTTAAGGTTGAAGGCCAATCATTCAAAAGAAGAAAAGTCATGAGAAGCCAGATGTGACAATTTTAAATTACTGTGGTAAATTACAGCCAGACCACCACCGCGGCCAGTGCAGCGGGCTCTCTGCAGATAACTGTATCCAGAGGGACAAGCTTCATTCAGAGAACTGTGCACATCTGGTTGATGCCATGTTTCAGTAAGGCACATGAGGTCATTCATTCATTCAATTCAACCTTTATTTATACAGGCTAGCCTCGTTGAGCCATGGGGACTCATTTACAAGAGGGACCTGTCTCACTCACACCCAGGGTCAATTTAGAGTTACCAATCAGCCTAACAGGTCCAAGTTCTTCTCCAGAATATGATCATGAATTAGACATGATTTATTGGATAATGATTGTGCATTGAAAACCCCCAGTTTTACAGCAACTTCACTGGCTTCCAGTCACATTCAGAATTCAATTTAAAATCCTGTTGTGCATTCAAGGCCATCCATAACCTCAGCCCTCCCTATCTGTCCCATCTCCTGCACATCATCACCCATTCACGCTCCCTTCGTTCTTCCTCTTCCATCCACCTCAACGTGCCTCTCGTCCGCCTCAGCACCATGGGACAGAGCCTTTTTTCACTCTGATCACCAACTCTGGAACGCTCTTCCCCCAGACATCTGTAATATTGACTCTCTTCAGACCTTCAGATCACACAACTCAAGACTCATCTGTTCAAGTTAGCCTTCTCACTTTAATTTTTTATTTTCTTCTTGATTTAGTGTTACGTTCTGTAAGTTTGATAAAAATCTGTCCTGTAGATCATGAGTTATTTATCTAAATAGTATCTGTTTACGGTAAGTTAACCGCTAACAAACAACGATGCTAAAAGATTGAATTTTTTTTTTAGCTCTAAACATATCCTACAGCTAACAGTTTGTAAATGTCCACCTAGTAATTACGTTCTGTAAGTTTAAAGAAAATATGTCCTGTGGTTTCGTAGTTCTTAACTCCAGAGCAGGAGGCCGGGCAGCGACAGAGTCAGTCTGAGCAAAGGAGGCTTTTTTTCGGACACATGAGCTGAAAACGGTCGGTGGACTCTCTGGAAGTGTCAGAGCTCCAGAGCAGGAGGCCGGGCTGCGACTGAGTCAGTCCGAGCAGAGGAGGCTTTTTTCGGATGGACACATGAGCTGGGAACAGTCGGTGTACCCTAGCGGACAAAAGTGGTACTGCACCATTTTTGCCAAAATGAAAAACGGTCATATTTGAGCCAAAAATTGGTCTAAAGCCTGGTCCCCACCAAACTTGTCAGAACGCTCCTGCCGCCCCCTTTTGGCCGCTTGTCACTGATGCCAGGTACCCACTGGGACGCGTCTGATGACGCGCACTAGGGGGAGGCAGAGGGGAGGGGGGTCTAGCTCGTTTTCCGGGTCAGTTGTTGTGTTACTGCAGCTCCGACAGTCTTTGGTGAGATTAAAACGTTTTTTTTATGTTTGGGGTGATCAAACGCTGGAGTGGACAGCTGTAACTGGTTAAAATGCCAAGTTTCTTACCGGAGTTTGGTTCCAATTCATGGAAGCTCGATCGGGTAAGTTTAAAAAGTCCAAAAAAAGTCCCGTTGTCGTTGTGTCATCACATAGCAGAGGCTCTCCCGACTGTTTGCTGGACGCGTCGAGCCACCAGAGATCGAATTTTATGACGTTGGCGGCTCGACGCGTAGGTTGCTTTGGACGCGCGCGTGCGTGGAAAGGAACTGCCGTGTGCCGGCGCGCCGCTTCAATCACTCAAAACGCGCCGCTTCACGGTTCGCCGTGCCTCGACTCGTCTCCACATAGACTTTGAATGTAAACCGGCCGCTTCAGCCGCCCGACAGGGGTCCGGTGGGTACCAGGCATAAAAATATGGGTAAAAATCCATAAACAAGTCTCACCTCTCTATTAGTCGCAGGACATGCAAATTAGGCAAAAAACTGTGGCCTATAGTACGGAAAATACGGTAGTAGTTTATTTTAGTATTATACACACACATATATATGTGTAATGACTTGATTGAGAATTGTGTGAACAGTATGGTTCTAATGGGAACTGATAAGGATGAAATAATGAATGTAGTTAAAAAATGTACTGACAAAAAATCCAAAGACTGTGAAGAAATGGATATGATGGTGGTGAAGGAAATAATGAGTCATGTTATCGAACCCTTTACATATATATGCAATTTGTCATTTTCAACTGGAGTGTTTCCTAACAGAATGAAGATAGCTAAAGTAGTTCCTCTATTCAAAAATGGTGATAAATGTATATTCAATAATTATAGACCTATATCCTTGTTGCCTCAATTTTCAAAGATTTTAGAAAAATTATTCGTGTACAGACTTGACCAATTCTTGGGTAAATACAATATTCTAAGTAACAGCCAATATGGATTTAGATCAAACAATTCAACATCCATGGCTCTTATGGAGTTTATGGAACAAGTTACTACGGCTGTAGATCAAAAACAACATTGCATGAGTATATTTGTTGATCTAAAAAAAGCATTTGACACCATTGATCATTCCATTTTACTTGACAAATTAAAACAATATGGTGTTAGAGGTCCTGCATTGCAATGGATATTTAGCTATCTGAAAGATAGAAAGCAGTTCGTTCAAATAGAAGATGTAAGATCTACTTTAGGAAATGTTTTATGTGGAGTACCACAAGGCTCTGTACTTGGACCTAAGTTATTTATTTTATATGTAAATGATTTAATGAAGGTGTCCGATGTCCTCAAATGTGTTCTTTTTGCTGACGACACTACTTTCTTTTGTGCGGGCAAAGATTTGGAAGAATTGTTTGAGTTGGTAAATATTGAATTTGTTAAATTACAAACTTGGTTTAAATTAAATAAGTTATCTTTGAACCTAGACAAAACTAATTATATGATTTTTAGTAAGAAAAAAACAACTGTTGATGTTCCTTTTAAGATTGATGGCTCTGAAATATGTAGGGTAAGCGAAGTGAAGTTTTTGGGTGTAATTATTGATGATAAGTTGTCATGGAAACTTTACATAAATTCCGTAAAAACTAAACTATCAAGATCTATTGCAGTGTTGTATAGAGTTAAAGATTTATTAAATGACAAAGCAATGTATTTGCTAAACAATGCAATAATAATCCCGCATTTAATCTATTGCGTTGAGGTTTGGGGTACAGCGTGCAAAACTATAACCAAGCCCATTTTTATTTTACAGAAAAGAGCAATAAGGATCATCACCAGAAAGCATTATTACCATCCATCAAATGTATTGTTTAGAAAATGTAAATTACTGAAATGTTATGATCTGGTTGACTACAATATTCTCTTAATATTGTTTAAGGCGCAAAACTTCACATTACCCTCAAATATCCAAACGCTTTTTGTAAAACGACAGAGCACATACAATCTTAAGGGTACAGTACTGATATTTTTGTTAAGCCAAAACATAGTAGTGTACTAGTTTAAAGAGTAGGTCTACTTTAATTTATGGAATAGGTCTATGGAATGGTTTAGAAAACGATATAAAAGTTGCAAAAACAATGACTTTGTTTAAAAAAATGAATAAATTTAGGTTTCTGGAAAAATATGTATAAATTGGTTGTTTCAAATTTTATGAATGGTAAAATATGTGGATGAGTTATTTATTGTGTAATTTTTTGTTTTGATTATTGTTGTTTGAATTGATTGATCGGGAGTAACACATCTAGCATCATCACATTGAACACAGGGGCCCCACAAGGATGTGTGCTGAGCCCCCTTCTATTCACCCTGCTAACACACGACTGCACACCATTGTACAGCTCCAACCACTTCATCAAGTTTGCGGACGACACAACAATGGTAGGTCTCATCAGCAACAACGATGAGACGGACTACAGGAACGAGGTGAGCCGCTTGGCCTTGTGGTGCGGACACAACAATCTCACTCGTACCAGTAGACTGAGAGACAGCTCTGTTCATCAGGCAGCCAGAATGCTAAACACTCTGCCTGCTCTGCCTCCCCTCCCATTTGAACTGCCTCTCGCACATCACCACACAACACAAAGATTTTAACACTGGACTCTGTGTCATCAAACGGGTTATTCACTAAACTCTCAGTCATGTGCTCATTCAGTTTGCACTACTTCTCATATTTGCACTAATGTTTGTATTACATTACTGCCTATAGTCATACTACTGTTTACATTCACTGTTTACATTTATTAATACTGTTTACATTTATTACTACTGCTTTACATTT
>JBBPBX010023855.1:10837-40184 GCA_038048925.1 Garcialebias charrua
TATTTTTTTGCAAACTTGCTCAATCACAGTTTTTCAAAATAAGATTTAGAGATCTGATGTGCTGCAGGAGGAAGCTTTTTCTGCAGCTGTGGCTGCACATAGGTGCAGCAGGTGCTAAATAATTTAAAACAATTTATTTTAAATAAAAATTATATGCCTATCATGCGGCTCATCCATCAATCAGCCAATTGTGTGTCATGCCCAATCTTACTTTGGAGAACCGTGATAGAGTGTGTCCGCAAAAAATAAAAAGGAAAGTAGCGAGGGACTACTGTATTATTAAAAGGATTTGACCTTTTCATTGTTTGGCACAACTTATTTTAACATGTTAACTTAATCCTAAATTTATTGTCTTAAAAATCATTCTGGCGCACATATTTGACAACACTGAGGAAATATTAAATTTTTTCAAACAAAATTTTTCTTGTTCATGAAAGCAAGCATTATCCAGATTTCCTGCATGACAAACTGTTACACACCCGATGGTTCAAATGATTTTTGTTGGTCAACTTCTCAGAAATCACCAACGAAAGCAGTCTTGTATTTTTTCCGTCTGAGTGGAGATGATCAAATCTAAAGTTCAGAGCTGGTTTGATGCCATTTTTTCAGCTTAACCCATTTGGCCCCACTGGCAACAATTGTTGCCAACGTGTATCACTGTCATTTTCCACTCAGTGAAAAAATCTCAAATGTATTAATGCAACATTTGCCACCTATAAACTAGTAGACAAGTTAAACAAAGGTTTTGATTTAAAAAAACGTTTCCAAGTGCTTCCTGTTGCATGATATCACATGTTTCCTGGGCCATCCGGCTGAAGACATGGAATATGCAAATCGTCCTGGAAAAAGGTAATTTTCATAACATTTCTTATGGTTTTCCCCCATACATTTTTATAATTATTTAATCTTTCAAGTCTCTACAGTAACACTCTCCACAAAAATTGTACCTAGGATAAATATTTTTTTGTTCATGGGCATCTTTTTGTAAGTGGCAACAAAAGTTGCCAATGGGCACATAGCTTGTCGCTAACTACAGGAAAACACTGTCTGCAGGATTGCACCTAATTTTCTTATTTCAAATTGTAAAATGATGTGCAATGTCTTATTTTAGTCTTCTAAGGATACTCTTCCTAGCAAAATAAATTATGTAGTCAAGGCCTGTATGTCAAAGATTTTTATTCACTTCCATACATCATTCTCTTGCTAGCTAAGATCATTTTTTTGCTAGACTAACATTAGCATGTGTTTCGCTGAGGTAAAAGATGTTGATGATCTAGCCATATGTAGGAAGCCACAGATCTGGTGGAAACATGGACTTGGTCAGGGACCAAGTGTGGTTCTTGGCCTGGCAGAGTAAGCTGAAGTTCCACCTGGAGACAAGTTTTACCATGACAACCTCTTCACAACCCCGTCCCTGGTGAATGAGATGACCCTGAGAGGCTATGGCAGCTGTGGCACGATGCGACAAGCTCAGCTCCACAAGGTTCCTTTCACAGAACCCCAGACCTTCAAGAAGACACCCAGAGGAAATGCTGAATGTCTGGTTGAGGCAGAGAAGCTGATTGTAAGGTGGAATGACAACAGCATGGTCACTGTGGTGTCAAACATGGAAAGGGAGTTCATCGAAACTGAGGCAAAGAGATGGAACAAACAAAAACGGACCATGGACAAGGTCAGACAGCCCAAGTGTATCCAGGATTACAACACACACATGGGGGGAGTGGACCTGCATGACCAGTTTGTCAGCCGCTACAGAGTCAACATACGGTCCAAGAAGTGGTGATGGCCATGCTTCAGCTGGGCCCTGAACAGTGCCATGGTGAACAGCTGGTGCTATTACACAAGGCTGCATGTTATTTAGCAATATCACAATCGTGCATGATATTGCTTTTACAGAACATTCTACATATGGGGCATGACACTGTAGAAAGGAGGATATTGATAATTCATCAATAGCATCATAAATGAACAAAAACATGGCATATTCATTCATCTATCATGCTTGTTTTTTCATTCATTTAGAACCTGGAAAAGTGGGCAGAAAGATCTCCTCTCCTTCCAGAGGCTGGTAGCCCAGACCCTCCTCATGCGCCATGGAACAAAGCCAAGTAGGCAGGGCAGAAGATCTTTAATGGCTGTGGTGATAACTGATGCCACCAGGTTTGATCATTTCAACCACTGGCCCTGCAACACTGGTAGCAGGTACAAGCGATGCAAAAACTGTGGCGGACGCACATCGTTTGCATGTGAAAAGTGTGATGTGCCACTACATTTGGAATGCTTCAAGAAGTACCACACTGAGTAGAACATCCATAAAAGATGATGGAATGTATGGGATGAAATATATACATATATGTGTGTTATTAGAGGTTATAAGAAAAAACACTGTTCGTTGAAGTTTTGATTAACTGTAACTGGCTGCTAGACTTCCTGACCGGGAGACCACAGACAGTACGGATCGGGAGTAACACATCTAGCACCATCACATTGAACACAGGGGCCCCACAAGGATGTGTGCTGAGCCCCCTTCTATTCACCCTGCTAACACACGACTGCACACCATCGTACAGCTCCAACCACTTCATCAAGTTTGCGGACGACACAACAGTGGTAGGTCTCATCAGCAACAACGATGAGACGGACTACAGGAACGAGGTGAGCCGCTTGGCCTTGTGGTGCGGACACAACAATCTCACTCTCAACGTGGAGAAGACAAAGGAGATTGTCGTGGACTTCAGGAAGAGGGATGCACAACATGCCCCTCTGACCATCAACAGCACCGCAGTGGAGAGAGTGGACAGCACCAAGTTCCTGGGAGTGCACGTCTCGAAGGACCTGTCCTGGAGCAGGAACACTGCAGCACTGGCCAAGAAGGCTCACCAGCGCCTCTACTTTCTCCGCAAGCTGAAAAGGGCTGGAGCTTCAACCCCCATCATGTGCACCTTCTACAGAGGTGCCATAGAAAGTGTCCTGACCAGCTGCATCACTGTGTGGTTTGGTGCATGCACTGCATCCTGCCGCAAGAGCCTCCAGCGCATCGTGAAAGCAGCTGAGAAGATCGTCGGCACCTCCTTGCCCTCACTGCAGGACTTACACAGCAAACGCCTCACTCGGAAAGCCCACCGCATGGCAGGTGATCCCACACACCCACTACACAGCCGCTTTAGACTGCTGCCATCAGGGAGGAGACTGAGGAGTCTCCAGGCTCGTACCAGCAGACTGAGAGACAGCTCTGTTCATCAGGCAGTCAGAATGCTAAACACTCTGCCTGCTCTGCCTCCCCTCCCATTTGAACTGCCTTAACACAAAAAACTTTCTCACACATTACCACTCAACACAAAGTTTTTAACACTGGACTCTGTGTCATCAAACGGGTTATTCACTAAACTCTCGGTCATGTGCTCATTCAGTTTGCACTACTTCTCATATTTGCACTAATGTTTGTATTACATTACTGCCTATAGTCATACTACTGTTTACATTCACTGTTTACATTTATTAATACTGTTTACATTTATTACTACTGCTTTACATTTATTACTACTGTTTACATTTACACTACTTTTATCTACACTACTGCAGATACATATACAGCATTCTCTGACTAGCCTTATCTAAGGATGCCAAATGTGCCTTATGTGCCTCACTGCATATGCCACTTTGCCTCTATACCAACATCAACTACCTCATACATATACTGTGTACATTAACTTATATGCTGCTGTGCCACTCTTTGCAAATGTCAATGCTAGAACCTTCAGTTTATTTTATAGATATACTTTTTATACTTTTTATACTACTATGCAAAAACTCAGGACAGTATTACACTTTTATTATTTCATTTTATGCTTATGTTCATTGGGTGTTTGGTGTTTTAGGGGTGTTTGGTGTTTCAGTGTTGGTGTTAATTTTCATACTTTTATACTATTATGAAAAAACTCAGGACAGTGTTACACTTTTTTACTATTTTATGCTTATGTGTATTAAATGTTTTAGTGTTTAGTGTTTAGATGGTTACTGTTGCACCGAGGGACTGAGAGAAATGCAATTTCGGTCCTGTGTATGTCCTGTACATATTGCAGTTCTGACAATAAAGTTGACTTTGACTTTGACTTTGATTACAAAGTTACAAAATTCGAGTCTACAGACGAATAAATTAAGAATAAAAAAAAAGTTAAAATTGTTGTTTGGAATTTTATACAGGAGGAACATGAGGCTCCAACTTTTTGTTATTATTTATTCTGACTACATTATTATTTTGTTATTACTATATTATTATTAGTTCTCTATTATGAACAGGTGACAGTTGACCTAGTGACAAGCTGTGTGACTACTGGCAACAATTGTTGCCAGTCATAAAAATGCCATTTTCTTCAAATCAAAATACAGAATGATGAAAATAAATTCACAACATGATTCAGAAGGACCCAACTGATAAAATGATATGCCTTTCAACTCTGAAAAAAATTTGGGCTTAAATGGGTTAATAAGGATCAAGGTGACAGACACATTAGGCATTTCTTTTAAAAACAAGTTTTGGGACTGATAATAGGAGTGAGTGGAGAGTGAAATGCTAATTCTGTGTCCAGAAAACACAAGCCACAGGCACTTGAGTCGTCCTGCTGATGAATCAAACAGACAGCTCGGCCTAATGTCTGGGTGTAATTTTGGAGGGGCATGTGTCCGCAGAAAAGAAACCGATCAGGATAATGGTGAAAAATAACTGTCTTTTCAGTCCTGGAGGAGGAAAAATAAAAGACAAAAAACTAAAGGTAAGATTTTACGATAGCTCAAAGTGAATGAATAACTTCAGAGTTAATACTTTTGGCAATAAACATTTAGGTTGATTACACTACTTTGACTTCGTCAGAAAGTGACCTTTGAAGGCACTAAATAAAACCAGTAACCGTGATGGAGTTAAAACAACACCGAAGTGGTATATTGAGTTAGAGCTGATTGGCTTAAAAACGTTCAAGCTGTGCTCTTTTTCATCTTTAGTGCCGGAAATCACTGCTTTCCTGTTGTCTGAAAGGCCTTAAACATTTACCTTCCCTCCGCACTGATAGGATTCCTTTGTTTACTGCTCGTCTTTTCCCATGGGAATGAAAGCAGAATGGGAGTTCAATGCCAAGTGCAAACTGCCCCACATTCCCATGCACCGTGGAACAACGGGGGGGGGGGACACCAGGTTGCCTTCGTGAGACGGTGTTTGCTATGAACACGTTGCCGCCAAGGCCTGCGCCCAGTGGCATGGAAGCGGAAAGCACGGCGGTGAAATCGCAGCGAGGTTAGACGGGAACAAAACAGTCCTCTTCTAAATCTGCACCAAAATACTGTACGAGTTTCTGTTGTGAGAGAATTTTACAGTTCAAGGTCAAGACGGACTTGTTGTGGTGCTCGTGAAATTACTGAATTGTGATGCGTTTCCTTCCTAAGGCCTGGGTTTTGTTTGGGTTTTGGCTGTTGTTTGGGTGAGGCCCGGTGCAGGTGAGGTCAGACCGCAGCAGTGCCGTTTGCTCCAAGAGGGTTTGTGTGGGGGGTGAGCTGCTAGGTGGACACCGGTTGTACTGGCTGTTTATCATAAACACAGCCTTGCCCAGAGAGGTCCATCTGCTTTGATTTTATTTAGTGATTCCCCCCGGGGACCCTGAGCTGGAGCGAGAATAACAATACTCGAGCCCATCTGTTCCCGCAGAAACCAGCCCCGGCTAAATTACCGCACACTACGAGCGGCTGGCATATGCTGTGGCATAAAGCTACAAGAGGGCATTGTGCACCAGCTGCTCTGTTGACAAATACTTATCTGGCACTTCTGAACTCAGGTTGCTGAGCTGGTTTCAAGTTTGAGCACAAAATGAACAGGGTGAGGTGTTGAACAGGGCCCCAGTGTGTGTGTGTGTGTGTGTGTGTGTGTGGAGGGGGCGGGTGCATGTTTAATACATGCTGATTTATCCCTGGGTATCATTTTGTCAGAGCCTGTCTGGGGAATTGGGTCACTAGATGAAGATTTAATCTGAACATGCAGGGCAGGGAGGCGACTAAAACCGGACAAGTGGTCCAAACAGACAATAACTAATCTTGCTCATCCTCCAGCACACACACACGTACCAGCTTGTAATCATGTTGTCCTCATGTTTACAGCTCAGTGGACGATCTCCACGCACGGGCCTAAATTAGGCTCGATCATAGTGTAATCCCATCAGTCGGTAAGAAAAAATCTGAAGTGATGAAAAATACATCAAACAAACCATTCCTTAAAGAAACTACAACTTGAAACATTTTTATAAATTGATTTTTTTTAAATTAGTTTAACACAAACACAGCTGGTATGGTTGAGCACATTTAAGTTCTCCTGTATTTTTTGTTCTTTTTTTACCAAAGACTAAATGAAAAATGCATCTAAACACCCAACAATGTTCAGTCAGGTCATATGGACCATTTATTTTTTTGGCTGAGATGTTTTGTCCTACATCCAAAGGACTTATTCAGTCTGAGGAGCCACCAACAAACTGAGTCCCACAAACAGCAAACTCCATAGTGGGGGAAAAAAAACAGTTTGCCGGTGATAAGATGGCCTCCGGGGCCCGTCCTCTCCCCCGTCAACTTGAGGCAGTCATGCCAAAGTGGTTCAAAACACCAAAGTTCATGCTCAATAATCCAGGTCAAAATCCATCATTCAGTCAGGTCAGGCTGCCTCAGAGGAGTTGACGGGGGAGAGGGCAGGCCTGGGAGGCCGTCTCATCACCAGCAAAAAAAATAAAAAATGTCCCACTATGGGAATGAGCTGTTTGTGGGACTCAGTTTGTTGGTTACTCCTCAGATTGAAGAAGTCCTTTGGATGAAGGACGAAACATCTCAGCCAAAAAGAAGAAGAAAGAAACCATCCAGATGACCTGACTGAACATTGTTGGGTTTTTACTTGGATTGTTGAGCAAGAACTTTGGTACAGCTAAAAACCTTCAAACACGGAATAGCTCAAACCAGTAACTACCACACAAAGTACATCTTTCAGTGTCTTATTCAAGTTATGTTAAAATCATTTAATGTGGTTATTGTCTTTTATGCAGTAGCTCGGTGGTCAGTGCCACGTCTGGAGCTGCAGATCCAAGCCCGGTTAGGTCAGAATGGACATCTAGTGAAAACAGTTGCCAGATCATTCGTGTGAGTTCTTGCTGTGACGACTGAAAAAAGGGGAACCCCACCCCCTAAAATACAGTAACATTACATTAAAAAAAAAATTAAAGACTGAATTACTAAAAATATTACTGTTCTATGCATTCATTATTATTATTATTATTATTTTAATCAGGAGAAAATGTTCATGTCCTGTGACTTTAACATGTCAAAGTTGCTGAGAAAACATTTTGGACATTTAGTAAATGTATTTATCGAAATTTAATTACAAGCAAGAAACACATCTTGAACCCTGGACCAAACCGACATGTAAACTTGAAAGATTAAGGCTCAAACCTGCAAAGCAGCTGCTGAAACTTTGCATCATCCCCTGAATTAACACATCCACAGACCAGAACCTTCATTCTCACCTACATTGCATTTAAAACATAAAACTTCAACCGTGCATGATGCAAAAGTTGTTCAAAGTACATGCCACAAGCAGGGAACCTGTCAAAATGAGCTTTATTTTGTTAACATTTACAGGAAACATCACAGACATTAAGTTATCATCACCTGTTACACATGTCCACACTGTACAGATGCAACAGAAACAAACGAACAACACAATCCCGTCCTGTTTTCTGAGACTCGTGTCAACGTGAACGAGGAACTGGTCAGTGACGAGCTCCAGCAGTGCAGTTCATACAGGAAGTTCCTCCGTCAGAATCCCTGCGACAGTGGGAACGACCACAGAGCAAACTGGATCAGTCGTTTAAAAACACCTTTGTCACCTCACTATTAAATTCATCTTTAAAACGTGATTCGGATTAGGAAAATATTTTAATATGCTTGTATACATATCTAATGCTGATGCCAACATCTGTGTTTGCTGCTTTTAACCAATTTGTTGCTTTGTGTAAAAAACCACTCTGGATTGGTTCACTTCCGTTTTTTTTTTAAACTGGACATTAATGGACTCAAAGAGAAACCAGTTTTCTTTAAATCTAGTTAAAACACACACATTTGATGCACTCCTGTGCCTCTTTGTTATCAGTCTTTTGTCACCTTGTCAGTGTAAGTAATGTAATAATCAGTAGTTGGTATAAGACAACATGAAGTACAAGAACTCACTTAAATATACAGAGAAAGCAGACAGGTAGTACCCGAATATTACATTGTCAACCCTGTTTCGTGTTTTTACTTGACTTCAGAGGAGTTCTTGTTGTGATCAGAGCGTAATAAATAAGGTTGGATTATGACGGTGTTATCAGGTGCAAGTCTGGAAATAACACATTTTCACAAAAGGCAGCGAGAGTCGAGACTTGCATCTTTAAAAAAAAAAAATTAAAAAAATCAAGACCTGCCCGAAAAGGCAGGGGAAAGGCTTTGTAAACACAAAACATAATTTAGACGTACTCATTAGCGCAATGAGCGAGACACTGCATTTTCTTCACATGGCGCACTCAAAAGAAAAAGAGCCCGGCTCGTCTGGTTCTTCACCTCGCTGAGTCGATGAACGCGTGGAGCTCCGCGGCGAGCAGCTCCGACAATTGTACGAGTCTCCTCTTATGCATTTATCTGCCACCTGCTCTGCATTAGCAATGCTGAACCAGGCCCCGCAGGAGAATAAATCTGTATTCTGAAACAAAACGCCGATGTCTCCCAACCAACAAATTAGCTCTCACTGGGACTTCAAGCAGGAGAGTTAAAATAAAATAAAAAAAGTGTTCTGATCGGTCCACTTGGAGATAGGAGGAAAAGTGCAGCGTTGTTTGAGCGAGTGTGTGGCTAAACTTTTTACAATGGCTACATCTTATTCTGCAAACATACACTTGCAGCGATGTTTCACACAGCGTCAGGAGGAACTATGCTAAGAGAAGAATCTAAATGCACACCTGGTTATTTATACGGCTGATGTTAACTGGAGAAATCTACACCACTAAGCGAATTCACAGGTTTTTGAACAGCACAAACAGGATAGATGAGGTTTTCCACCCTGTGTTGCTTTAATGTGCACTATGAAAAGCTCCCGTCTTTTACAGTGATTAAGAATAGCACGACTCCTCTTTTCTTAAGGTAAACGAGGTGATCAAGGCCCTCCCATGAGCTCGTTTTGCTTTTGCTGCACATATTCTGCCAGCCACCGTAACGCAACGTGGCCTCCTGCTCCGTCATCATCTTCTTCCTTCCTGAGCAGGGAGTGAATCAACACAAAAGCCCACCTTTGCTTCGTTAACCACTGCCGATGCTCAGCTGTGAGACAGGAAAGCTACGTAGGACTACGTGAAGAACACAACACTTTGACTATTACACAGTGCAAACAGGCTTCTCCCATTCTCTTCCATCGCTAACCACCGAACAACAAGGCTGGCACTGAGGAGAGAGGTGGAGACCATTACTCAGGACGGCGCCCCTGCTGGCAGACAGCTCCTCTTCGGCTAGGTCGTACTTTAAAATTTTTGGTCTTTCCTGTCCTCAGGGGGTGGAGATGCAGAGGAGCTGAGGAGGAGAGGCAGTTGGGTTTGGGCAGAGGGCTCTACTTGTACAGGCTCATGGTTGGGCTCTGATACATGCACATATAAGCGTCGCAGAGCAAGCGTCTCGCCTGTCCCTGGATGCTTTTGGGGTCCAGGGTGTGCAGCTCCTCTGGAGTCATTTTCAGGTAGGCCCCCACCTCTGGACAGGGAGACACCTGTGGTATGTTGAAACCATTTTGCCCTCCTGCAAACCCACCAGAAGCATCAGTAGGGAAATACACCGAGTACAGCAAAAACATTTGAAAAATGTGTTATTTTAATCATTTTAACAGTTACACTTTTTTAAAGTAGTTTTAAAGCAATCAGACATATTTTCAGTCACATTTAAGAGATTACTTCAGTGACACCCACCATCACGATCAGCCATGCTGTCGAAGAAGAGCCAGGCAGAATCTGCGCTGCCATACTTGACAAAGGCCACATAGTGACTGGTTTCGATGCAGAGCACAGCGAACAGCTCCATCCTCTGGCGGGGAAAAGTGCCTTGACGTCCCATACCTTCCTGGAGCTCCTTTGGGACGGACAGTTTGCTGTGTCGATGGGTTTTCCTCTTCGGGTGGAGATGAACCTAAATCAGTATCATCGGATACACCATTTGTCACTGTGGTTTGTTAAATGAAACTTTAAAAGAAAAATTTAAATGTGAATTTAATGTAATATACAGATTATAGATAACACACACACAAAATGCTTTTTTCATATTAAGTTCTAACTTAAATAAATAAAAATAAATCCATGTTAGAGTGCAGCAGAAACTTTCAGTCACAAACAGAATACGATTCCTTTGAATTTGGCGCCACCTCGTGGACAAGTCTTGCAACGTCTAGAACTAATGTTTTAGCAATGTTCATGAAATTATTATAACGTAACGTTTATTGTTTACCTGTGTGTTGCACTTTTCGCAGAACTGTTTAATTTTTCCAGCCGTGATATCCCCGTCCTCGTAACAGTCTCTGCACTCGTACAGAGCCAGGCCTCCGCAGATACGGCATTCCCTTGGAGCTGGAAGATTACCAAAAAAAAGACAAAGCTTCGTCTGGTGTTCTTAAAGAAAAAAGTGTAGCCTTCTCAGCTGACAACTCAACCATTATTACAAGATGCCACACAGGTGTGAACAAAGTGAACAAAATAAATATATTAGCTCCGACTCACTGTCTTCAAGGAGGTCTGTGATGTCTAACTCCAAGGAGGGAAAAATCTTGTTGAACATTTTGAAGTCTTTGCCAAAGCGGGGCATCTGGATGATAAGACAGGAGGGAGCCTTGGGGAGGGAGACAAACAAAGACAGGAAAAAATGATGAACATCAGCTGAGTAGAGTTGCATGCGGGCCTAAAAAATCCAACCTGACCCGATCATTTAACTGTAATTAGAGGCCCGAACCTGGAAAAGAAAAAAATAACTTTTTTTTAATTAAGCTTTTATTGCTTTTGTAAGCAAATCAGTTTGACATGATATTTTTAAAATACATTTCAAAGAAAGGAAGACATAAGATTTCTTGTTTCACCAAAAGATATTAAAGTCGTCTTCTTCTTCTTCATCATCTTCTTTCGGCTTTTCCCTTTTCAGGGGTCGCCACAGCGAGTCATCCTCCTCCACCTCACTCTGTCCTCTGCATCCTCTGTCCTCACTCCAACTACCTTCATGTCCTCTCTAACTGCATCCATATATCTCCTCTTTGGCCTTCCTCTGTGTCTTTTTCCTGGCAGCTGCATTTCTAACATCCTTCTACCAATATACCCACTGTCCCTCCTCTGGACATGTCCAAACCATCTCAGTCTGGCCTCCCTAACTTTATCTCCCAGTTGTTCAACATGTGCTGTACCTCTGATGATCTCATTCCTGATCTTATCCATCCTTGTCACTCCTAAGGAGAACCTCAGCATCTTCATTTCTGCTACTTCCAGTTCTTTCTCCTGTCTTTTTGTCAATGACACTGTCTCCAGACCATACAACATAGCTGGTCTCACCACTGTCTTGTAAACTTTTCCTTTGACCTTTGCTGACACCTTTTTGTCACAAATCACTCCTGAAACTTTTCTCCATCCACTCCATCCTGCCTGGACTCTCTTCTTCACCTCTTTACCACATTCCCCATTTTCCTGGACAGTGGACCCCAAGTACTTGAAGTCCTGCACCTTTGTGACCTCTGCTCCTTGTAGCCTCACTGTTCCACTGGCCTCCCTCTCATTCACACACATGTACTCTGTCTTACTACGGCTGACTTTCATTCCTCTTCTTTCAAGTGCATACCTCCACCTCTCCAAGTTCTCTTCCACCTGTTCCCTGTTCTCACCACAGATCACAATGTCATCTGCAAACATCATAGTCCATGGGGATTCCTGCCTGACCTCATCTGTTAGTCGGTCCATCACCAGAGCAAACAAGAAGGGGCTCAGAGCCGATCCTTGATGCAATCCCACCTCCACCTTGAAGCTATCTGTCACTCCTACAGCACATCTCACCACTGTCCTGCTGTCTTCATACATGTCCTGTACCAGTCTAACATACTTTTCTGCCACTCCAGATTTCCTCATGCAATACCACACCTCCTCTCTTGGCACCCTGTCATATGCTTTTTCTAAATCCACAAACACACAATGGAGTTCTTTCTGACCCTCTCTGTACTTCTCTATCAACATCCTCAAAGCAAAGATGGCATCTGTGGTGCTCTTTCTTGGCATGAAACCATACTGCTGCTCTCATCTAAGTCTTGCTTGTTGCTAAACAAATAGCGTCTGTAGTCAAGGCCTGTTTTTATCAATTACGTCTTTTATACAAAGTTAAACCTTTTTTAAATCGTTTTGATTTAGAAAAGGCCATTCATGCTTTTATCACCTCAAGGCTAGACTACTGTAATTCCCTGTATGCGGGAATCTCCCAATCCTCCATTAGACGCCTTCAATTGGTCCAAAATGCTGCAGCTAGACTTTTAACCAACACCTCCAGACGTGAACACATTACCCCTGTTTTATTTTCTCTCCATTGGCTTCCAATTGATTTTAGAATTAAATTCAAAATTTTATTATTCACTTTTAAAGCACTCAATGGTCTTGCCCCACTGTATTTGACTGATCTTGTAACTGTCCGTGAATATAGGAGAACACTGAGATCATCTAATACATTTCTCCTGTCCATCCCAAAGTCCAACTACAAACGTTGGGGTGACCGGGCCTTTTCTGTCGTTGCACCCAGTCTCTGGAATATGCTACCTCTGGACTTGCGCTCCATCACTCATATGGAGTCTTTTAAATCTAATCTTAAAACCTTTTTATTCAGGCAGGCTTTTAATACCTAGTAGTTCTTTGACATTCTTGTTAGGTCTTAATTGTTTTTAATTTTTTACTGGCTGTTTTTTATTGTTATTTTTGATTGTTTGTTTTATTTCTGTATTGTTCAGCACTTTGTGCACCTTCTGGCTGCTGAAAAGGGCTCTATAAATAAAGATAGATAGATAGATTGATTGATTGATTGATTGATTGATTGATTGATTGATTGATTGATTGATTGATTGCTTCCACAACTCTCTCCCAGATCTTCATCATGTGGCTCATCAACTTAATTCCCCTGTAGTTGCTACAACTCTGTACATCACCCTTGTTCTTAAAAATGGGCACCAACACACTTCTCCATTCTTCAGGCATTTTCCCACCCTCAAATATTACATTAAATATTTAATAATAATAATAATAATGAATTCAATTTATAACGCACTTTTCATTAATGAAAATCTCAAAGTGCTACACGGTGCAACAGAAATTAAATGTCAATAAAACAAGTAATAGAACAAGTAAAATCAATAACAGTATCAACTAAGATCAAAAGTAGAATCATGAGGAGGCAGAGTATGCTCGGTTGAAAAGAAAGGTCTTCAAGCCGCTCTTAAAGTCAACCACAGACTGTGGGACCCTCAGACAGTCAGGAAGAGAGTTCCACAGGCGGGGGGCAGCCACACTGAAAGCCCGGTCTCCCATGGTCCTTAATTTGGTTCTCGGAATGTGAAGGAGATTACTGTTCTGTGACCGCAGCGACCGGGTGGATGAGTGTGGAATAAGAATATCCTTCAGATAATCTGGTGAAGTTCCATGTAAGCATTGATGTGTAATGAGAGCAGTTTTGTACTGATATTTGAGTCAAATACCTCACTGCCATCTCTCCAAGACATTTCCAAACCTCCACTGGTATGTCATCAGGTCTTACCCCGGCTTTACACTGCACGCGTTCCGGTTCCGCTCCGGTCCGCAGGTCGCAGCTCAGCCAGTCCAATTTCCACTGGCTCCGCTCCGCTCAGGTCCGCCTGGATGCGCCGCTCCGAGACGCATGCGCGGGAATTGCGAGATAGCGCGATAAATCAAGTGATAAATAAGTAAGTCAGAACAAAACAATTCATTCGGTGGAAGAAGGAGAACAACTGTAGAGAGACTGCTGCCTTGATCTTCTCTCGTAAATGAGCTACATGGTTTGAGCAACAGGAAGTGATGTTTACATTTCAGAATAAAATACTTTTTTATTTATTTATTTCTTGTATTGCGTTTGTAGGCGTAGTCATAGTCATAAATATAATAGTTTAGTCATAGAATAGTCATAAATGATAGTTTGACAGCATTTTTGTACAAATAAATCCGTATAAAGCTAGGATTAGTCCGCCCGTGGTGATTTTATTTTGTAAATACGGATGTTGTGCTCGTTCCTTTTCCTGTTGGTGCGACGTAATCTTCAAAAGTTGACTGCGGAGCAGCTCCGGTGTCCGGCAGAAATAGAAAAATTTCTAATTTTGACGGAGTGCCGTCCGCTCGCCGCAGCTCACCGCCGCCGTGTGGAGCCAGTGTAAATTCTGTCATTGATTATAAAGGGTGCGTATTTGCTGCGGAGGTCTTACCGGAGCGGGGCGGAGCCGGAACGCGTGCAGTGTAAAGTCGGGGTTACTGCCTTCCCCTTCTTCATTCTTTTCAGAGCTTTCCGGACTTCACCCTCACTAATCTTTCCCACTTCCTGGTCCACAGTTTCTATGACCTCCACTCTTCTTTCTCTTTCATTCTCTTCATTCATTAGCTCCTCAAAGTAATCCTTCCATCTTCCCATCACACTCTCCTCACTTGTTAGAACATTCCCATTCCCATCTTTAATAAGCCTAACCTGCTGCACATCCTTTCCAGCCTGATCCCTCTGTCTTGCCAATCGGTACAAGTCCTTCTCGCCCTCTTTAGTGTCCAGTCTCCCATACAACTCATTGTACGCCCTCTGCTTTGCCTTAGCTACTTCCCTCTTTGCTCTATGTCCCATCTCCTTATATTCCTGTCTCCTCTCTTCAGTCCTCTCACTGTCATATTTCTTCTTGGCTAATCTCTTTCTTTGAATGGCGTCCTGCACTTCACTATTCCACCACCAGGTTTCCTTATCATCCATTCACTGTCCAGATGTCACACCAGGTACCTACCTACCTTTACTGTTGCTGTAGTTGCCCAGTCACTTGGAAGCTCTTTCTTACCACCCAGAGCCTTTAAGAATCAAGAATCAAGAATCAAGAAGGTTTATTAACATTGCATCAATTTTCATCAATACAACGTAAATATGTAGTTACAGACATCCAGGAGAGAGAATGAGTGCAAACAAGCTGCAGCTCAACAAAGCACATGACATGTTTATCAACACATGATATGTTTATCAACACATGATATGCTCATAGCGCGGCCAGTCCCAATCTGTCCCCAGATGAAGGTCAAAAGCAGGAAAACAGGCAAAGACACGGGGTTTCACAGCATTGATATTAAAAAAAGATGAATCACATTTTGTCTTCAAGACACCGCGTGATCCAGTAAAAACCATATCAGAAAGCACATTTAGTTACAATAACAAATGGAGAGACGGCAGGCAAGGAGATAACAGCTCCTCTCTGAATTTCTCACAACATTCTTCTTTCTTCAGCTTCCACCATTTGGTCTTCTCTGATTTTACTCTTTTTCTCTTCTTCACAACAACAGTCATTCTACACACAACCATCCGATGCTGTCTGGCCACGCTCTCCCCTGCCACAACCTTACAGTCTCCAATCTCCCTCAGGTTTCCTCTTCTACACAGAATGTAGTCGACCTGCGTACTCCTTCCTCAACTCTTATAGGTCACTCTATGTTCCTCCTTCTTTTGGAAATAAGTATTGACTACAGCCATTTCCATTCTCTTGGCAAAATCCACCACCGATTAGCCTAAAAAAAATCTACTCTAAAGATAAATAATAAAGATTATACAGATGAACAAAAATATTTTAGAGCAAAATTATTTGGAAAAATATAGAACAAGGCAATTTTAACTGAACGCGCTGCTCCCTTCGGCTTTTGTAGCTTCAGATGCTGCAACTAGCCAGGTCTCTCTTGTGAATGAGTCCTCGAGGCTCAATGGGATTAACCTGCCTAAATAAAGGTTGAATGAATGAAAAAAAAACTTCCTTCACCGCAAATAAAAGCACAGTGCCGAGCAGGACGCGCGTGGCCGATGATCCAGTGATCCATCTAAGACTTAATGCAACTTTTTTTATTTATTTTTTACTTCTTTCAACCAGCACGTCAGAGGGCGTGCGGGGCCGATGATCCGGTTGTCCATCTGAAGATTACCGGTAAAGCAACTTTTTTTTAACCTCGTTCAACCAGCCGGTAAGCGGACACACGCGGACGATGATCCGGTGTTCCATCTGAAGATTAACGCATCTTTTTTTTTTACCTCTTTCAAGTGGCCGGTCGGACCTGAGTGTACACCTGACACACATCAGCAGATTTCACTGTGCTGGCTTTGTAGAGTGAGTTCTCCAGTTTTTAGCTTTTGTTTAATACTTTCCAGCAGCTCCATTATGTCACTTGTTGTGGGTCAATTGCAAATCCTCAGATGTGTGATAAGAGCAAAGGGCGGGCAGGGCCACATGCGCAATTAAAACTGCATCAAAAGCCCGAGCCCGGCCCGCCCATCAAGCACATATTTTTGCCCAACCCAGGCCAAAATTCAGGCTGGGGGCTTGGGCCAAAAAAGCTCTACAGCTGAGTTTATCTCATAAATGGCATCAAACAAATACAGTACAAAGAAACATACAAACAAAAATTTACCTCAGCAAACTTGAGGTCGCTGGTAATGAAGGACCACTCCAGGAGCTGCTGGATGGTCGGGACCCCAACCTTATCCTTCTTGTCCATGAAGATCTGGTAAAAGTAACAGTCCTGGACCTTCTGACCCGCTGACCTGAAAATATATATTTTTTCAAGTATTTGTTCATTCATATCCTAAAGCTTACACATTTTTATCTCTAGAAGCAAAGATCATTTACAAACTGCTGATTCTACAAACTACACTTTAAACAACTTAAATAATTCATCAATCACTGCCTTTTCTTTCTCAGAATATACTAATTAATTAATGTTATGTGTTGTCATCATTGTATGTTCCCATACAATCTGGGGAGTGGTGGCGCAGAGGTCAGGCCTGTGATCGGAAGATCGCCGGTTCAAGCCCCGGTACCGACAACATCAAAATGTGAGTGGAAAAGGTACTTTTTTAAAAATTTTTATACTTTTTCTTTTATAGATATACTTTTTATACTTTTTATACTACTATGCAAAAACTCAGGACAGTATTACACTTTTATTATTTCATTTTATGCTTATGTTCATTAAATGTTTAGTGTTTTAGTGTTGGTGTAAATTTTCATACTTTTATACTACTATGCAAAAACTCAGGACAGTGTTACACTTTTACTATTTTATGCTTATGTTTATTAAATGTTTAGTGTTTTAGTGTTGGTGTAAATTTTCATACTTTTATACTACTATGCAAAAACTCAGGACAGTGTTACACTTTTACTATTTTATGCTTATGTTTATTAAATGTTTAGTGTTTTAGTGTTGGTGTAAATTTTCATACTTTTATACTACTATGCAAAAACTCAGGACAGTGTTACACTTTTACTATTTTATGCTTATGTTTATTAAATGTTTCAGTGTTTTAGTGTTTAAATGGTTACTGTTGCACCGAGGGACTGAGAGAAACGCAATTTCAATCCTGTGTATGTCCTGTACATATTGCAGTTCTGACAATAAAGTTGACTTTGACTTTGAAACACCCACACCTGCCTCCACCCTCATTCACCCCAATCTGGGCCCTTGAGCAAGGCCCTTAACCCCCACATCTGCTAAAGAGACCTAAACAGGTCTCTCTTGAAAATGAGTTATTGTGGCTCAATGAGACTACCTGGATAAATACTGTGAAGGGTAAAAAAAATAAAAATAAAAAATAAAATAAAAAATAAAATAAATTGGCTCGCTGCATTTAACCCATCCACCCCCAGGTGGAGCAGTGGGCAGTTATTGAAAGAGATGAAGTGGTGAGCAGAAATTCATGTTGAGTCACACAGTTTTTATCAAATCTTTAAATAAAAAAGGGAAGTTTGTACAGTTCTACCCTAAAAAACACTGTGGAAAAAAAGAAAGAAAAAAAAGAGTTATTTGTTCCTCTTGTTCACTTCTTGCATTTTTCAACCATCTGTCAGGTTCTCTTCATCTCAAGCTCTTATTTCTTTTTTCTTTTGGGTTTATAAAAATAAAGAAGGATGAAGTCACTGTTACAGTTTAGGAATGTCCAGGATTACACCACACTGGGTATAAAATTTCTGTCTGCAGCATTTAAAAGCTTTCACTTCACAAGGAAAGCTCAGGCGGCAGAGACCATGACTAAAAAAAATGCCAAGAATATCGAAAGATCAGCTCCTCAGATGATAAAATAAATTAAAACAAACATAACTTTGAGTTTGAACTAGTGTCTACAGAGTGTTAAACACTTTTTGATTGAGAACTTAAAAGGACAAAGTGCAACTGGATTTACCGTGATCACCATTTGTACAGTGGTTTTCAACACTGCAGCTTAAACAGGTGAGAGGAGGGTTTTTATGCTAAAACTGTACTTTTCTAAGAACTATAAATAAGAACCGACTGCATTTGGGACTTATTCCTAAAGATGTGACAACTCCACTTTGCATTTAAAACAACAACATTTAAATTGTGATTAAAATACAGTATATATATANTGTTTATTAAATGTTTGTGTTTTAGTGTTTAGATGGTTACTGTTGCACCGAGGGACTGAGGAAACGCAATTTCGGTCCTGTGTATGTCCTGTACATATTGCAGTTCTGACAATAAAGTTGACTTTGACTTTGACTTTCCGGTCTCTGATAACAAATACTGTAATTACATCTGACATGGCTTTTGAAAGCACACACTGATCTTTGAACCATCACTTCTGCTGATCTGAACAGTAAACGTCTAAATACAACAAGTTTCTTAATGTGAGCAGAAAAAGTCCAACACTTGGACAGCTGTCCCACATTATATACATGTTTCAGATTTAGGACTGCTCTGGATGACATCTGTGATGACAAAATGTAGTTTTCGAATGACTTGACGGTACTTTTACAGCTCCATGTTATGCAAAGTGATTAGGGGATTTTCAATATGTCTATTCAACTTTTTCCAATACAAACCTTATAAAAGTGCTTTTTCCTTGGTTGACTCATCTCAGGTTCTTAATAAAAAATGTATTCAGATAATTTTCAGCTTTAAATCTGTTCCAGAACCTTACCATGCTGATAAACCCTACGTTCTTAAATGGATCATTTCTACTCACTTCCTGGTTGCATTAAATCAGGTGTTGTATGACTTTAGAAAGACAGAATGATGCAACAATGTTCAGTCAGGTCCTCTGGACGGTTTCTTTTTTTGTTGAGATATTTCAACCTTCAACCAAAGAACTTCAACAGAGCCACAAAAAAACTAACAAACCCCGTTGATGGAGGAGAGGGAGGGCCCCAGAAACCATCTTATCACCAGCAAACTGGTTGGTCCACAATGTGAAAGTGCTGATTGTGGGACTGAGTTTGTTGGGGCTCCTTGGACTGATAAAATCCTTTGGATGAAGGATGGCACGTCTCAACAAAAAAAAAAAAAGAAACCGTCCAGAGGACCTGACTGAACTTTGTTGGATTTTTCTTTTTTAACCTGGATTATTGAGCATGAACTTTGATACATTATAATAATAATTACAAATGGCGAGAAATGAAATGTCAGAACATAAAAAATCCTCCAAACTGTGCAATCTGCTAATTATGAAACAAACTATCTTTGGGCACATTACCGTATTTTTTGCCCTATAAGTCACCGTTTTTTGCATAATTTGCATGCCCTGTGACTTATACACTGAAGCGACTTATTTATGTTTTTTTACCCACATGTTTATAAACCAATTTTTGGCTTTCATTCATTCTGACATTGAAAATATTAAACACTACCATTTTCAGCCACTAGATGGCACTCTGTTATGCCAAGTAATAGGTAAAAGTGGCTATTAATGACACAATCGGTTTGCCATAAAAGCCACCTACATCCAGCTCCAGGATCATGCCTGGAGCAACCGTCAAATCAGCTTCATTTCGCTGCGCTGCCAGAGAAATGCTCCCAGAGAAATGCAGCTGATTTGACCATTGAAGTGCATTTATGAAGTAAAAGTTCAACTGAGACACACCTTTACTATAATGTCGAGCAAACAAATAATTGTTTTTAGGTGGTCATCTTGTTAAGTTCTTGTTAAAGTCCTCCCGTGCACGCTCCTGCTGCCGCCATTTGGCAGTCAATTGATTTTTGGCACACCAGCCCACATTTCCAGGTTGTCAGATGTGACGTATACGGCGAAGCAACTTATTTATGTTTTTTCCCCAACTTTATTAGACATGTTGGGCTGATGCGACTTATAGGATGTTTACAGCGGAAAATAAGGGAATTAAAAAAAAAATCAAATAAAAGTTCAACTTTAAAAAAAAGTCTTTTATTAGTTCCTTGATTTTTTACTTTAAAATTATATCATTTAAAAGTACAGATTGAACTAAAGTGATTCAAAAAGGAAATGAAAATTGGATTTGTATTTATTTATTATTATTAAAAGCTGAAACTGGAATTTCTTAAAGCAAAACTTGAATCACTTTCAAATAACAGCTTTTTTTCCCCAAGCACTTCAAATTAAAGCACTCTTCAAACATTTACAACACCACAATAAAACTCATGCACGTACAGCTGGTCCTTACCTTAGCTTAAGCAACGGGTCCACTCTGAGTATGTGATGAAAGAGAATATTAAGAAACTCCTCAGGATCTGCAAGAAAATTATTAATGTTCACATCAGTTAAACTAAGTGTATGAAAGAACGAGTATAAAAATCAACACATTACAACATCATGTTTTACAAAAACGACATGCTCACTCACACTTTGCTTTTCTAATTATTTTTAGCAGCTTATTTGGAAAAGTAAAAAGTAAATTCACTTTTTCTAACTGGGATATGGCCCAATCGGTATCCCCCGCTTAATAAAACAACACTATCCCCAGGATGTGGGCTTAAGCTCGTGTTACTAAACAAACTGAACCTTTTTCTTCAGAGGTAAACCCAGAGGCGGCTTCCACTTTTTCAAGGATCCTCCTGAGCTTCATCACTTTGGTGGCACAAACGTACCCATGTCTGAGGGGCAAAGACAGAGGACGTTACAAGCTGCCTCCATGTGAATTATCGCCTGGCGCTTAAAGGTGGGTGATCATGTAACTGACTGACTGTGTTTGCCGTCTTACCAAAATACCTCATGGATCAGAGAAATTTTACTTTTCACTGTTAAAAGCTATAATCACTGAAAATATACCTTCAACTGATTAACATTTAAAGCCAACTCAGTTCAAGATGGCCACCACATCAAATCAACTTTAGCAAACAGGAAGATGACTCCACCCCCCACCCCCCCAATTCAATTCTACAGATATTACCCTAATCGACTGTTGTGGTAGTAGCTGAGAGTCATCCCCTACATGTATTCTGAGCACTAACATATCTTGTCTGATGTTTAAAACTTTGGCATTAGCTGGGGTAGATGTTAGCAAAATATCTCATGAACCACTAGACAAAATTTAAAGAAACTCTCAGAAAGTGTTTGCACATCTGCAACTGCTGCCCTTTTAGAGTCAAAGCAGTACAAGATGGCTGCCGCGTCAAATAGACATTGACGAGCGAAGATGAGTAGCACTCAGTCAATTTCACAGACATTGGGCTAAAATTTGGCGACGTAGTAGCTGAGCATCCTTCCTAACTCACAGTTCAAGAGCTACAAGATTGTGTGAGATCTCACAGTATCATGACCGACTGATCATAACGGTATTATTGAGATTTGACCAAAAAGGCTTAAACTCCATTATTTCTTGAGAAAAAATATTAATTTAAAACTTGTGGAAAGTAATGAGCCTTTAATTAACACCAGTTTTGCAGAACAAAATTTCAACCACATCTGATTTGAGTTTAATAGGAGACTAAAATATCTTGAACTACTTTGAGTTGTTTTAACTTACTCTTCTTATGTAAAGTGCTTCAGCACCCTAACAAGCAGCTTACGCAGGTGATGACCGTGCTGTGTGAGTGCCAGGCAGCTGTAGCGCTGATGCGTGACTCACATGCGCAGTGGGTTGACTATTTCTGTGCGTAGCAGCTCCTGAGTCTCCCTGTAATACTCTACATCGGTTTTCGATCGTGGCCTCAGCAGAACCGTGTCCAGTACAGAACTGAAGGAGAAAAGACTGCAGAACAAAACCAACGAGTTTACATCAAGAAGAGCGCCATGAACCAAGAGACGTTCTACGGTTAAACGATATGAGCCGCGTCCACAAAAATGAATTTGCAACAGCTTGGAGTTTTTATTCAAGACAACTTACCAGAAAAGTGTTGAATCCAGGTAGCAGGAATTATAGTGACCCTGAATGCCTTTCTTTTTCCCCACCATGACATCCAGACCATCGTTTTCTGTTCGCGGTGGCGTGTTCTCATGCACAACCTCACTCAGGTACCCTCCAAATGCTCCAAAAAAAAGATAATACAACTCACACGGTAAACAAAACAACTTCCACAAACTATATATTCACTCACTCGCCTCCTTCTGACTCACCGATGGAGTTGCAGCGCTCAATGGGGTTGGAGGAATGGTGCAGGGAGGGGAACCGAGAGTCAGGCCGGCAGCACTTGAGCTTCACAAACAGGGCCTTTTTGGGTGGGCAGGTGAAGTACCGTGTACCTTTAAAGGTACCATCTGTGCAACCGGGACACTCTTCTTCCTGAGAAAAAGTTCAGATGAATTAATGACATTAATGTAAGGTACTTCTTGAAGTGTCTCCATCTCAAGCAAGCTCCACCTTAGAGTAATTCATACAACTTTAAACCATGAGCAGACAAATATTATTATTAAGTACTATGATGACAAATAGGGTAAAGTAGAGGAATTGCATTTCCTGCAAAATTGCATCGTGAATGCTTATTGCTGAAAAAAGCTGAAATTAGCTAAAAACATTCTGAAATGTAGCTGAAATGAAAGGACAAGCCTAATTTAGCAGAAGAAAGTAGAAAGAACACATTTGCTGAATTAGGTTTAAATGAGCACAAACTTAGACAATTAGTTTAAAGCTGAAATTATATATTTTTTTTAAATAGCTGAAAAGCATCTGAAAATGCAGAAAGAAGCTTAAACTACCAGAAGAAAGTGGAAAGAACTGAAATGAGCTAAAAGAATGTGGAATTACCTGGAAAAGCTAAAAACGGACTCAAAAGAGCTAAATAGAAGCTGACAGAGCAAAAAAAAAAGGGAAAAAAAAAAGAAGAAAACAGCTGAAACTAGGAGAAATAAGCTGAAAGGAGCATAACAATCTGAAATTAGCATAAATAATTTAATTAGGTTATTATTTATTTATTATTTAATTAGGTTAAGTAGCAGAAAAAACTAGAATTTAGCTGAAAACAGCTGAAATTAGCTGAAAATGCTAAAAAGGTGGTGGAAAAGGTCAAACAAGCTTACCGGTAAATTAACAGCAGAAAGAAGACATGTTTGCCCAATTAGGCTAAAAGAAGCAGTAATGGATACAAAAAAGTGTAAATTGTCTTAAATTGCCACAAGAAAAAGAAGAGAGCACATTTTTGCTGATGTAGACTGAAAAAAGTTGAAATGAGTGCAAAAATTATGGAATTAGCTGAAAAAGCTCAAATTTGCATGAAATAGCTGAAATATAAACGTTGAAATGAGTGCAAAAATTATGGAATTAGCTGAAAAAGCTAAATTTTGCATAAAATAGCTACTAAATGGTAGCTGAAATATAAATAAAAAGCTAAAACTTACATTAATAGATTGAAAGGAGAATTGCAAGCTGAAATTAGCAGGATGAAGTCAGAAGCACAAAAATGTAGTTAGCAGAATTAATTTGAAAGGAGCACAAAACAGCAACAAAAATAAATAAATAAATAAATACGTAAACCCCGCTAAAATTAGCTGAAAGTAGCTGGGGAAAAAAGTTTCAATTTGCTCAAAAAAGCTGAAAGATGCTGAATCAGAACAAAATGTGAAAGGAGCAGTAAAAGGCTAGCCTGGTTAAAACCAGACCCTTGTCCTTCACTTCGCTTTGTACTAGGGTCTGGCATTTCTCCCATTGAAAACGATTTCTCCGGTCGATTTTTGACCGGACCAATCAGAGAACAGAAGGCGGAGTTTTGTTAGTTTAGCCTGGCGAGGTCCAGGCTATCAGATAAATAGCTCAGAAACCACTCGGTGGATATTTTTTCTGCTACCAGTGTGTAATTATATGGCTCTAATTTACTGACTGTTGGCCTAGATGAAACATTTGAGATAAAATTCGATTTTTTATCATTTATTTTCGTAGCGCACCCGAGGCTGTTTGGAAAATGTCAAACCGAAACAATTTAAATCCAGCAGATTTGACCATTTCGTGAATTGATTTAGGAACTGTTAAGCTCAGGAACACTTCTGATATAACGTCAGCTAAGAAATATATTTTTTCTCAGCAAAGAAATAATAGTTTTTTACCTTGTTTTCATGAAAATTCCTTCGTGGCGGCAGCCATTTTAACTGACGACGTCAGTCGACGTCGTTCAAAACTCCGCCTTCTGTTCTCTGATTGGTCCGGTCAAAAATCTACCGGAGAAATCGTTGTCTATGGGAGAAATCCCAGACCCTAGTACAAAGCGAAGTGAAGGACAAGGGTCTGGTTTTAACCAGGCTAGTAAAAGGCTGTTAACAGATCTAAAGATTTGAAGGATGTAAAACGAGCTCAATTCATCTTCTATGAGAAAAAACGTGGCAGAAAAGGCTAAATATTTCAAAAAGCTAAAGTTGCACCAATACCAAAAGTCATAGCAGGATTGTCTTGAAAGGGCTCAACGTTTTGATATATGCACCAAAGTTCATGCTCAATAATCCAGGTAGAAATCCAACAATGTTCTGTCAGGTCATCTGGATGGTTTCTTTTTTGCTGAGATGTTTCGTCCATCATCCAAAGGACTTATTCAGTCCAAGGAGCCACAAGCAAACTGGAGTTCCACAACCACCACACTCCCATAGTGGGGAAAAAAACAGTTTGCTGGTGAAAGCTGGTGAAACCAGTTTGTAGCTCCTCGGACTGAAGAAGTCCTTTGGATGAAGGACGAAACCTCTCAGCAATAAAGAAACCATCCAGATCACCTGACTGAACATTGTTGGATTTGTACCTGGATTAATGAGCATGAACTTGGTGTTTTGAAGCATTTTGGCATGGCTGCCTCAGAGGAGTTGACGGGGGAGAAGGCGGGCCCCTGAAACAATCTTGTCACCAGCAAACTGTTTTGTTTTCCTCTATAGGAGTGTGGTGGTTGAGGGACTCCAGTTTGTTTGTGGCTCCTCAGACTAAAGAAGTCCTTTGGATGAATGTCAAAATGTCTCCGTAAAAAAGAAACCGTCCAGATGACCTGACTGAACTTTACTGGTTTTGATATACGATTTGTTGAAATAGCTTGAAAAGTAAGAAAGATGCCGAAAAAGGTACAAAAGAAAAATAGATCTCAATAGTGTGAATGCTTCATAAACATTCATACCATTAGATTTTAGGAAATACATGTATGCCTGTTCACGTTTTGTGTAAGAGACTTCCCCTTAGCCCGTTATCACCACAAAGTTGCTACACACCATGAGAACCCAGGAAGACACTGAACTTGACTGAAAATAGTTTGCGCTGAGAAAACAACCACCTGCAAAACTACTGATTGTGTATTTTTATTTCTCTTTAGTAACAACTACGTAACGTAAACCAACAAAAAAAAGGTTAAATCATGTCATCTGTCATTCTTTAAAGCTGCAGTATGTAGCTTTTTTTATGAACATATTTCTTCACTCTGTCACTACCTCCTGACAGACTGATGTTAGCCAGGTAATCTCTGAAAAAAAATTAAAAAAAATATTGTCCCCTTGCTTCTCCAGGTGGTAAATAAGCATTTCTAAAAAGAAAAGGTGACCCGCCATTTTCCAGCCAATAAAAACAGAGTTTGTAACCAGCCAATAAAAACAGAGCTTGAATTTGAATCAGCCAATAAAAACAGAGCTTGAATTTGAAATTCAACAGACCACAAGGGGGCAGAGCCACATATGGCTCTGAGGGGGAGGGATCAGAATGCTTTGCCTGTTGAAAATATTTCTAACTGCTGCAGTTCTACAGAAACTGCATACTGAACCTTTAAGTGAGAAATGTTTTATCCCCCATCCGGAAGACTTCCATCAGTCTGTGGTCTGCCAACCAGATCTGTCACATAAGTACCAGTAGTCTTCATTGCTGTGTTTCAAGCCAAACTCCTGTTGGCACCTCAGAGCTAAAGCTCCACTGACATCATCTTTTAACTTTCCATAAAATGGTACAACATATATATATATTAAGATTGACCTCTGATCGTTTTTGCTAAAACAATGTGAAATTAAAGTTGCAGTATGTAGCTTTTTTTATAAACATATTTCTTCTCTCAGTCACTATTTTTTGTCAGAGTGATGTTAAACAGGTAATCTTTGAGAAATACTATATTCCTCTGGCGTCTCCCGGTGGTTAAAATAGCATTTATAAAAACCAGAGCGGGCCGTTTTTGACCAGCCAATAAAAACAGAGTTATTTTCATGAACGAGCTTCCCCCGCCCTCCCCCCGCCTCTCCCAGCGGCAGCGCGCAGCAGCCGGGCAGTGGGCACGCTCCCGTCTCAAACAGTAGCTGTTTCAAGATGGCGGAGGTGGCGAGAGCCTCGAGTGCTCAGAGGATTGCAAAGCGATGCAGAGTTAGCAACTTTCCTGCTTGAAAAGTAAGTGTCTTTGCTTGACTCATGTGATAGCGCAAATGCCATGATATTATCTACAACAGGCTAAAACCGTTTTCCGGCCTACAGCTGACGTGATGCTAATGGCAGCAGCTAACTCATTCAACCTCAGTATTGTTTTGATACGTACATTTAGTTATCCTAACTTATTGTATTGTGGATCAGCGTGCAGATATGTTGAAAGTACTGTAACTGCGCTGTCTGTGTAAGAGAGGCATGATCACAACTAGCAATTAGCATATTGTCTGCAGATCATTTGGTGTTCATAATCTAAAAGTCTGTTAGTTGTACTACACAATATATGTTGTTGATGCATACATCTCAACCTCTTTGGACGTTTACCTGTATAAAGGGCCTCAAAAATTATTAATTTTTGGAATAAAATCTGTAAAACTTGCGGTGGGGTGGACGAGTTTGCTGCGGACATGAGCCTGCAGTGAAGCAGGATGAAAGGAGAGCATAAAAAGTTCAAATTTTACTTCTAGCAGCAGAACAGGATGGAAGATGGCTGTTTGATGCTATTTTTTAAATCATCCTACATGCTTTGATATGTTAGATAAATTTGTCATTGTGTGATAAATGTGTTGAAAAGAATATCTGATTATTGTTTGAACTACATTATATGTTTTTATGCAGAGATGATGACTTTGGGGAAGGTCTCAGAAGTGAATTTGGGGAGACTCCCATTCAGGTTTTGGAAACAAGGTAAGTAAGGGGAAACTGTATTTATGTCAAGATTATTTTATGGTTTGCACTGCAACTAATATAACTGTGATCATAATATTATTACACAATTTTACTTCTAGCAGCAGAACAGGATGGAAGATGGCTGTTTGATGCTATTTTTTAAATCATCCTACATGCTTTGATATGTTAGATAAATTTGTCATTGTGTGATAAATGTGTTGAAAAGAATATCTGATTATTGTTTGAACTACATTATATGTTTTTATGCAGAGATGATGACTTTGGGGAAGGTCTCAGAAGTGAATTTGGGGAGACTCCCATTCAGGTTTTGGAAACAAGGTAAGTAAGGGGAAACTGTATTTATGTCAAGATTATTTTATGGTTTGCACTGCAACTAATATAACTGTGATCATAATATTATTACACAATTTTAAAATGTAGATGGTAAGGTTGTATGTCTAATATTGTTTATGAAATGTATTTCCACCAGATATTACGGTAGGCAGAAACAAAAACCAAAGTTTAATAGTTGTTTTTATATAATCCATCCATCCATCCATCCATTTTCTTCCTCTTATCCGGGGTCGGGTCGCGGGGGTAGCAGCCTAAGTAGGGAGGCCCAGTCTTCCCTCTCCCCAGCCACTTGGAGCAGCTCCTCTGGGGGAATCCCAAGGCGTTCCCTGGCCAGCCGAGAAACATAGTCCCTCCAGCGCGTCCTGGGTCTTCCTCTGGGTCTCCTCCCGGTGGGACATGCCCGGAACACCTCACCAGGGAGGCGTCCAGGAGGCATCCTAACCAGATGCCCGAGCCACCTCAACTGGCTCCTCTCGATGTGGAGAAGCAGCGGCTCTACTCCGAGTCCCTCCCGGATGACTGAGCTTCTCACCCTATCTCTAAGGGAGAGTCCAGACACCCTGCGGAGAAAACTCATTTCAGCCGCTTGTATCCGAGATCTTGTTCTTTCGGTCACAACCCAAAGCTCATGACCATAGATGAGGGTGGGAACGTAGATCGATCGGTAAATTGAGAGCTTTGCCTTTTGACTCAGCTCTCTCTTCACCACGACAGACCGGTACAGCGCCCGCTTCACTGCGGATGCTGCACCTATCCGCCTATCGATCTCACGCTCCAGTTTTTATATAATGTATTTCTTTATTGTTATGGCTTTTCTGTGCTGCAATTTTAGTGGACATAAAATTAGAATAATACAGATGCACAATATTGACAATAAATATCTTTGAAGCTTATTTTTTTTATTATTTTATTTTTCTAACCACGTCACAGAAAATGTACAACTTTATAAATTTAAGAATTTTTAAAAAGATGACTTAATTAAAATTCTGTGTTCATGTATAACATACACTTGCACTGAACGTACGTATTTTAGTGCGTGTTAAAAATATGATTTTGTCTATACTTTCGAGTTAGTCTCATTAACTTTTATTGAGAAAATTTATTGTACTGGTTCCCAAGTACATGTTTCTTTATTTCATGATCAAACTTGATTATTGTTGCTTTAATAAAATATGTAATGTGTTTCCTCAGTATCAATGTTAGTTTGTTTTTTACGTTTATATTTTTTTTGTTTCAGTATGTCTTCGCTAGACATTCACGACGACAATGATGAAAGTGACTTGTTATTGCATGTTCTCTCCGTGCATGCGTGGGTTTTCTCCGGTTTCCTCCCACAGTCCAAAAACATGCATGTTAGACTGATTGGTAACTCTAAATTGACCCTGGGTGTGAGTGAGACAGGTCTCTCTTGTAAATGAGTCCCCGTGGCTCAAC
>JBBPBX010023856.1:14734-40183 GCA_038048925.1 Garcialebias charrua
GCAGACAGACGCAGAATGCCTCTGCCCGATTTTACGTGACAGATGTTGCATTGCGTGTAATCGGATTTCCCGTGAATAAACACGGCGCAAAGTTTAAAATCACTTTTAAAGCAAAATTAAATTGATTTCTCATTTTGTTTGCAAACACAAACATAGTTGAATGATACAAGATACATATATATTTTGAGCAATTTTATGCTTAGTAAAAAAAAAAAATCATGTCAGCGACGCTTTAAACTACAATCTGTTCCCTCATTTACCCATTTATACAGCACTCTACAACTGTATATCTTTACAAAGACCAAGTGCTTTAGATCACATTCATACACCGATGGGACACACATCATTCAACCTTTATTTAGGCAGGTTAATCCCATTGAGCCTCGATGACTCATTTACAAGAGAGACCTGGTTTCAACAAAGCATGATGACAACAGCAACAGTAGATTTTCCTTGGACAATCAACAATAGACAATCATAAGAGAGGCATACAGATTTTTTTTAAACAAGTTAAAACAAAGATGTCAAAGTAGCAAAACAGACAGATTATAAGGTAGATGTAGAAAATCAAAAACAGGAACATGTCTGCATTGGTTTTTGCCAGGATTCCAACAGATTCTTAAAACCATTTAGAGAGGTCAAGGTCGAGAGCTTCAGATCTTTTTGTAAGATATTCCATGAAGCAGGAGCGGAGTAGGAGAAGGCCCTTTTTCCAAGTTCAGTCCTCACTGACGGAACACTGCAGGTAATCATGTCCTGAGAGCGCACGCTGTAGCTGCACTCACGCAAAGACATGTAGGAGATGTATGAAGGCAGCAGACCAAGAAGTGATTTAAAGATGAAAATGTACCAGTGGAAGAGTCTGCGTGAGGTTAATGATGTCCAGTTAACCAGTGAATACAGGGTGCAGTGGTGGGTACGATAATCACAGCCAGTTATGAATCTTAGTGCACCATGATAGACAACATCCAACATCTGCAGGGTGCTTGTAGGAGCGTTCATGTAGATAATATCACCCTAATCAATGGAGGGAAGAAAAGTCACAGATACAAGGTGTTTCCTAGCATTCAGTGTTAGACATGATCTGTTTCTGAAAAAGAAACCCAGTTTAACTTTCAGTTTCTTTACTAGGTTTTCCACGTGGAGCTCAAAAGAGAGATGTGAATCGACCAGGATACCCAAATATTTATAGGAATCAACAAACTCAATAGGGACACCATTTGAGGATAAAATTAGAGGAAGAACTGCTGGGACCGACTTCCTGTTTGAAAAAAGCATTCCTTAACATCAGAGGCAACGAGAGGTTCAGTGTCTTATCCAGGGACACTTCACCATGTGACTGCTGGTGGAATCAAACCCCCAACTCTCCCACTGGAGGACAACTGCTCTAATCACTCAGCCACAGCTGCTCAAAGAAGAAAGCCGGGGCAACAGCGAACGTTGTCAACTGAATGCTTGTTTCACTTTAAGTCTGGATTGGATCACACCTGTTTTAAAACCTGCTCAGTCTGACATCAGCTTTAAATCTTTTAAGTAAGGTCACAAACAGACTGAGGCCAACTTATTAACATATTCAAGGTACCGGTACTCAAAACAACATTTGTGGTTTTGATGGCTAAAGTATTAGTCACAATGAGAAAGCCTACCGGTAATCAAGATGACACCAACACATACATGTGAAAACAGAATCAAGCTTGCTGGTCTTTATTTACCAATGTGAGGATGAGGATGTCACTTCACAATATACAGTACCTTTTATTGACATATCAACTCTTCCTCGCACTCCATTTTTCATCAAGGGAGAGGATTTAAATTGACAACAGCATTATTCATGCCCACTGCACTGACTGGCTATCTGATAGTCCTCGTAAAGTGTCAACTGGTGCGATTCTCTTTCCCACTGCCCTACATCTCACTGATCAGTAAATTTAGTGGAATGGACATTTACAAAGGCTGACACCCCGGCAGCAACTATTATAACATGATGTATTGTCGCTTGACAATATCAGAGACACTTTCATTACCAAGAGAAGAAATGATTATTATTTAAGAGATTTTATCTACTGCTTTGAACATTGTGGTTTCAACTAATATGTACAAATATATGCAATAAGCTTGGTGGTCAGAGCTGCAGTCTTTGTAATCCTGAGGTTGTGGGTTCAAGCCCAGGTTGTGTCAGGAAGCGCATCCAGTGTGAAACCAAATTGCCAAATATTTCATGCGAGTTTTCTCGCTGTGGTGACCCCTGAAGAAGGGAGCAGCTAAAAGAAACTTACTTATTATATGAATGTTAAAATTTCTCTCTGGTTATGTTATTTAAAAGGAAACGTTGATGAATCAATAGGGCTTACATCAGAACAAACCTCATCTATGACTATTTCAGTGTCAGCTTAAACAATGTTTAAAACAGCATTTCTAGCAGTTTGTGTGCTTTAGCACTTTGAGATTTTTATTAATGAAAAGTGCATTATAAATGGAATTCATTATTATTATTATTATTATTTAAAGCCCCACTGACATGATTTTTTAATTTTCATAAAATTGCTCAAAATATATAGCTTTTATCATTTAAAGCTGCAGTATGTAGCTTTTTTTATGAACATATTTCTTCACTCTGTCACTACCTCCTGACAGACTGATGTTAGCCAGGTAATCTCTGAAAAAAAATTAAAAAAAATATTGTCCCCTTGCTTCTCCAGGTGGTAAATAAGCATTTCTAAAAAGAAAAGGTGACCCGCCATTTTCCAGCCAATAAAAACAGAGTTTGTAACCAGCCAATAAAAACAGAGCTTGAATTTGAATCAGCCAATAAAAACAGAGCTTGAATTTGAAATTCAACAGACCACAAGGGGGCAGAGCCACATATGGCTCTGAGGGGGAGGGATCAGAATGCTTTGCCTGTTGAAAATATTTCTAACTGCTGCAGTTCTACAGAAACTGCATACTGAACCTTTAAATATGTTCGTTTTTGCAAACAAAATGATAAATCACTTTAATTTTGCTTTAAAAGTGATTTTGAACTTCAAGCCGTGTTTAATCATGGGAAATCCGATTACACGCGAACGCACCATCTGTGACGTAACACCGGGCAGAGCTCTGGGCTTGTCACAGTGCGCGTGTGAGCAGCTCGACATGAAGGTAAGTCTGATACAGCATCAGACCTAAATTAGATCCTGTTGTTTCTTGTTCCATCACCCAAACTATTTTCTGCTTCCCAAAATGAAGACAAATAGCTCAAATCTTCACATAGATTGATAAATTCATCTGGTTTTAAACTGTCCGCTATTAAAGAGACCAGAGCCCTCTGCCTCTCACTGCGTCACATATGGTGCGTTTGCGTGTACCGTATTCTCCGGTGTATAATACGCAGTATTTTTGCTAATTTGAATGTCCTGCGTATTATACACCGAAGCGTATTATTTATGGATTTTTTCCCCCATATTTTTTAGACCCATTTTAAGCTCTGATTCAACGTTTTTAATTTTGGGCAAAAATGGTGCAGTACCAGTTTCGGGCACTATGGGCGCTATGGGCAGCAGCAGAGGACTCAGAGAGCAAAGAGGAAGAGGAGGGCCACTTCCAGACTGTTTCTCGCTCATGTGTCCGAAAAAAGCCTCCTCTGGTCGTACTGACTCTGTCGCTGCTCGCCCCCTACTCTGGATGTAGCTGCGGTTAGCCGTTAGCATGCAAATCGGCGAACTAATCTGGTCCGACCTGCCTGTATAAAAATAATCGGCAAACAAATTTTTTTAATCCAGCTGATTTGAACATTTCGTTAGTTTTGTTACGCTCAGGAGCCCATTTGCTATGAAGTCAGGTAGAAATATATTTTTTTAAGCGTTTGTTTAGCTAAATTTAAAGAAAGAAAGCGTCCGGTCCGACCCGCCTGCATAAAAATAATCGGCGAACTGATTTTTAAAATCCAGCTGATTTGAAAATTTTGTTAGTTTTGTTACGCTCAGGAGCCCGTTTGCTATGAAGTCAGGTAAGACAAAAATTTTAAGCGTTTATTTAGCTAAATTTAAAGAAAGAAAGCGTCCGGTCCGACCCTCCTGCATAAAAATAATCTGTGGGCCTGTTGTGTGTGTGCGCGCGCACATCCTGTTGTTTACATTTTAAATTCAGCTGATTTGTAATAATTTATTAACAAAAATTAAACAGAGACATGTTAACATATATATTCAGCTAACAAATATATTTTTAGGCGTTTCTGTAGTTAAATTTTAATTAAATACAGCTCGTGCTGCACAATGGACCGCATTTCCAGGTTGTCTCATCGGTGACTCGTAACGTCAGAGGTGGATGACGCGTTACGTCGGGGAGGGTTTGGCGCCATCTAGTGGCCATAAAAAAGACTGCCACGGCAGCGCGTATTATACACCGAAGCGTATTATCTACGTTTTTTTTTCTGATTTATTTCCAAAAATAGGACAAAGCGTATTATACACCGGAGAATACGAGTAATCGGATTTCCCATGATTAAACACGGCTTGAAGTTCAAAATCACTTTTAAAGCAAAATTAAAGTGATTATCATTTTCTTTGCAAAAACAAACATATTTAAATGATAATATATATATATATATTGAGCAATTTTATAAATAGTAAAAAAAAATCATGTCAGTGGACCTTTAAACTTTTCAAGTATTATTTAGAAGAATTTGGTATTCAAGAACATTTGACTGTCAAATTACAATTATCACAGCTGTCATGAACTGTCGATCACAGGGAAAATGTGCAATTCAAATCTCTTATACCGCCATATTTATTTATTTTCATATTGTACAAATTGGTATTCTGATAGTAATAATAAAAACTGTTTCAAAACAAGCAGCTGCACATTTGCAGTCCTATAAAGAGTATTATACTGCATCTTGCTGCTTTAGGTTCAGTAGAAATGTTAAATATAAAACTCACATCTCTTCAGTGGAGCTTGGTTTAATCCACAATGCCAAGGTGAGGGAACCCCGGGCTCCTAATGCCTGTGAAGGAGGAGTGACCACACAACCATCTTTGCCTGGTGGGAACAGCACACTGCCAGATCCAACAGAAATCCCATCGGAACTTGTTGTGCTTCCAGTTTCTGTCTGAGTCCCAGGACGAGTGTCAACGGTGTCAAAAGTTACACAATGACCCCTACCAGAATTAAAAAAAACATGTCAATAAAGATACATTCAAAGGGTTTTTACCTCACAAAACATGTTTTTGAAAGTCATGTGATTTTTTTTTGTCTTTGTGTTTATATCACAAAAGGCCAATACAGTATCCCAAACCATTGTTATTAGTTTTGTCCAGATACCTGTGTGCAGCTAAAAGTAGTGGGGCATTTGGTGGTGTGGAAGATCTATAGGGGCATTCCTGGTCACAGACAGCTTGAAAACATGTCAGCAGTTCAGCCTCTGAAGACGGTGACTGGCAGTAGCTGCTCCGCTCAGGAACGCCACAGGTGGAACGTGGTGGAAAGGTGAACACAGGTTTGAAAGCTGCAATATTCTCCATTCGTGGAAAATGCCCCTGTGAGAAGTGGGAAAAGTGTGACCATGTCTTTTAAACTACAGCTACCTTCACAGTAACAACAACAAAACAGCGGAATGTAATATGTTATCTCTAAGTTAATTTGAAAATATCTCATCTAAAGGGCCTTAGAACTAATTAGTTTACGAGTTATGATTTTCGTTCATCTTTAGCACAATACAACAGCGGGCATTTAAAGATCTGACAGTTGTAAATACATGATTTATCATTAATGTTATAAATGACTTATCAACTGTACCATATTTTCCAGCATGTAAGTAGCACCTTTTTGCATAAATTAGCATGCCTTCGACTTATACAGCAAAGTTTTTTTGGGTTTTTTGCATGTTTATAACCCAATTTTTGGCTGAGATCTGACAATTTCATTCATTCTGACATGGAAAATATTGAACACTACCATTTTCAGCCACTAGCCACTAAACTCGACTAAAATGGCCAGCCAAGTATCTCATTAATAAGTAAAAGTGGCTATGAATGAGACACTTGGCTTGCCATAAAGAGCCACCCTCATCTTGCTCCAGAACTGCTGGAGCAAACGTCAAATCAGCTGCATTTTGCCGCACCGCCCAGGCGAAATGCAGCGGATTTAACCATTAAAGTGCATTTATTAAGGAAAAGTTCAACAGAGGCACACCGGTGCTATAATTTCGAGCAAACAAATTATTGTATTTAAGTGTTAATCTTGTGAAAATCTTGCTGAAGTCCTCACGTGCATGCTCCCGTGGCCGCCATTTGGCAGCCAAACGATTATTGGCACAACACCAGCCACACATTTCCGCGCTGTCAGCGGCGACACATCACAAACGCGACGCGTCAGCGGTGATGCATAATATATGTGACTTAAACAGCAAAGTGATGTACAGTATTTATGTTTTTTCCCACTTTATCAGACATATTTGAACTGATGAGACTTATACGGCGGTGCGATGTGTACAGCGGAAAATACGGTATGCATTTTGCCACAATTCCATTACATATTGGGGCGGTTACAATGTGACATACGCATTAATATTATTTCTTACATATTTTACTATAAAAATATGTCTAAGAGCTAATATATTCCTCTTAAACAGTTAACAGTACCTTATCCACTGTCTAGACATGGCTCTTGAAACCCACTCTTACCTGGGATGAAGCAAGTTTTGGACAGATGCTTATGAAGAGAAGACAGAGGAAGATGTGATGCCACCTCTGGCTAATAATAAACATTTGCCTCTTCATTTTTTCCTCACTGATGATTTTCAGGTGTAAAGGCCACATAACGACAAGCCAGAACTTCATTTTCTGGATGATTTTGTCTCTTGGCATGACTTCACCTTCTGTTTCTTCAAGTAACCACATCTCAACGTGATCCGACTCATTCTTGTCTCTTCCGTTTACCCCAGCTTCCCATCTTTTTGGATCTTTTCCTTCACTTCGGAGTCCTCTGCCCTGTGGTTGCGGTTTCCTTTGAGTGTTTCTTCCCTTTCTTCTTCTCTTCTCCTCAGTCCTCCTTAAGGCGCTTGACCAGACAACATTCACGATTGTTTAAGAAGTCCATACTTCCAATTTCTAGAACATCAGATTGTGAGGAACATTCCTGCAGGCTGAGGGATGCTCGGGAATCCTAATTTTATAGCGACGCTTCCCAACACAGTTTGAATAAGTGATAACTTTCATGGTTCCATGGTTTCAGGGTTACAGGGACATTTTTACAGGCCGATGCCCCTGGGGTGAAGCTACCAAGCTTAGCTCTGTTACACGGTCTCCTTCCCTCACACATGCACCTCCACACATGGGTAAACTACAACCAAAGCCTTCACATGATAGGTAGGATTTCCCAATCTAGAAAAGGGGGAAAGGGGGAGGGGGGGAGAAGCAAAGAGAGAAGTGGTCAGACCAAAATCCAACATCAGACAAATCTGAGGAGAGTGAAATGCCATGCAGGCTATTCCCAAGCCAAAGCCCACACTATCATGTACAGCTTGATGGAGGCACAGCTCATCTGATACCGCTACATTGCTTTCCCCCTTTCTTCATTTTCCTTTGAATTAAACATGCCCTTTTTTTCCTCTGGCACCTGGCCTCCGGGTTTTTATCCAACTAAACAGGTTCACATATAAGTTTGTTGGAAATTGAGGCTTAGGCCAAAGCTCTCTTCATTACAATACTTTGGAGCTTCAATTTCACATTTTTGACGCACAAAAAGAGGCCAACAGTGCACTCATCTCAAGTGTTATATTACAAGGTCCAGACTCTTGTCAGTAATGTCCGTTAGGAAATAGAAAAGTCTCCCCTGTCTTTAATAGCATTTAACTTTCTTTATGCCGAGCTATATACAGTACTGTACTGTATATGCAGATATTGAAGCATCCCAGCTCCTAAATGTTTACCTGTGGTTGTGGAGTCCTGGCACAGAGCTCTGTTTTCCATCACAAGCGCGACGGACGTTCAACTTGTTGCTTCTGGCACGAGGAGGAAAAGAAAAACAAGCTCGCCCGTTTCTACCACGCACCTGTCGGCAACATCAAACGCGCCCACCCCCAAAAAAGTAGTTCGCCCCAAACTTCTTCTTAAATGGCTTCTTCCAGCGTCGAAAACCTTAATTAGACAGAACAACTGCACGGCAGGGCAACTGAACTTGAGGAAGCTGCTTTTTTTTTTCTTTCTTTTTTTCGCCTCCCTCATTCAGAACGCGCGGCGCACGATAATAAAGAAGATTACCACGAGCTGCCATCTGGCCAACTGGCGGCGGGATACTGGGCGCAAAGTAACGGTGACGCAACGCTGTTGAGAACCGAAAACTTGAGAAATCTGCAGGAGACTGCGCGCGACAAACTATGCGACATTTTAATTCAACTTCTGTTACAAAACACACAAAAAATGTTTTATTTTATTTTTTAATTGAGAGATATTAATGAGCAATTTGAAAATCACCCCCCCTGCGTGGTTTTAATGGCCCCCACCTACGTGGGATGCTGGTTCCAGACAAGTGTCTCTCAGAAGAAGAACGCTACTCCCGTTACTAGGCAACGGTGATCATCTGCGACCACTTGGAAAGCTTAGAAGGAAATGGTTTAATGGTTTATCAGTGACATCATTACAATTCTCTAATGCAATAAATGCACCAATGAGAAAACAGCTATTAAACTCTACCTATTAAAAAAATCCTTGTAACAAACTTCGGTTTTATTCACTTCCTAAAACAATATGAAAAAGCCTCATAATTCTGCTTGCTTACATTGAAATCACAATAAACAATCTATTTACGTTTGTGTCTTTTAGAAACTTGAAAAAAAAATTGAACTCATAACAAAAGAACAATAATAAATTCACAAAATGCCTAATTCATTAGAATAATTGATTAATAATTCTGCCAGTTTAATAACTAACTTGGTGTCTAAGAACGTTTTATAAATAATATTGGGCTTCAACGTAGAAAGTCGTCTCAATATTTAGATTTAGAACCACTGCTTTAATCAAGAAGTCTAACAAGAACTAACCGTAATCACAAACCAAATCACTGACTCAATCAAATAAATAAACATAAATAAAACAAACATGCTTTCCCTGTACACACATCATTTTGAAAATCTGGACACAATCTATCTTATTATTTATGTGTATCTAAAACTCTATAAATGACTGAAACATTCATCCATCCATTACCGGCTTCTTCCCTTTCAGACCATAAGAGTCACTGGTTCCTATATCCAGCAGTGACTGTGTGGCTGTCTCACCATTTTTTGGGGGACACCATAGTCTCCAGTCCATCACACAGACAAACAACCATTCACTCACACCTATGGACAATTTAGAGTTACCAATCAGACTAACATACATTTTTGGTCTGTGGGAGGAAACCAGAGAACCCAGGTAAAACCCACACATGAACAGAAAGAACAGACAAACTCCATCCAGAGAGCCCCACTGCTGGGATTTGAGCCACATCCTTCTCGCTGAGAAGCAACAGCTCTACCAACTGCACCACCGTGCTGACCATGACTGGAGCATCCATCCATCCATCCATTATCTTTACCCGCTTCTTCCATTTTGGGTCACGGGGGTCGCCGGTGCCCATGTCCAGCAATCACTGTGCGAGGGGCGGGGTACACCCTGGACGGGTCGCAAGTCCATCACAGGGACAGAGACAAACAACCATTCACTTTCTCACTCTCACCTAGGGACAATTTAGAATTACCAATCAGCCTAACATGCATGTTTTTAGACTGTGGGAGGAAACCGGAGTACCCGAAGAAAACCCCACATGAACGGAAAGAACATGCAAACTCCACCCAGAAAGACCCCCAGACCGGGATTTGAAACAGGGACCTGCTCGCTGAGGCAGCAGCTCTACCAGTTGCGCCACCGTGCTGACCATGACTGGAGCAATGACGTCTTATTTATCGCATTTACTCTTTTTTAAGGCAAGATCATCAACAAGTGATTCACAGGATATACTGTTGGAGTCAGTCTCCCCACTATCACAGACATTTACACCTCCAGATGCAGGAAAAGAGCCACCTGCATCATGAAAGACCTCACTCATCCAGCACACTCACTCTTTGCCCCACTCCCCTCAGGACGGAGGTTGAGGAGCATCAAGTGTAGAACCACTAGACTGAGGAACAGCTTCTACCCTGAGGCTGTTAGACTCATGAATAAATAAAAATAAAATAAAAAATAAACACTGCAAAATATCACATCATACTGATGCTGATCTGTTTTCTTGTTGCTGTGTTCATCTGTGTTCATCTGTGACCATCTGCTCATACAAACTCATGTTCGTGCTGCTGTTTATTCCCACTATATTAGGCTTAGTGTATTACTAGTTGATGTTTTTCTTAGTTAGTTCTAGATGTTATTACTGTTTTTCTCTTTCATTTGTTGTTGGATGTAACTGGGACCTCGTGTACATAATCTCGTTTTCATCACATGTACCACATGCGGTGCAAATGACAATAAAGACTCTCTGACTCTGACTCTCTGATACTGCAGACCATTCCTTCCAACCTATCTTTATCTATGTTTTGGCCTGCAGAATATTAAGTCAAATCACTTCAGTTTGTTGCTCACAAAATGTGATCAGATTCTATCACAAGCACAACAAGAAAACCTGATGCTGAACCAGAGAAACTCCTCTTGCTGTTTAGGACAGGAAATGCATTCAAACCCTGCAATGCTTTTCTTGTTTTTTCCTTGTAGATATCTGCTTTTTACGTTTCTGTGAGCTTGTTTTGCCAGTGGAGCAGGACTAAGCTGTAATTGTGCCTAGTGTAGCTATTGAACATTTTAATGAAAGTAAAGCTATCCTATTCATCTTTACCAGTACCGATATTGGTCCTTCAGGCATTGTTTTATTTAACTCAAAAGTCCATAAAAAAAAATAAAAAAAAGGGTAGGCTCAAGAAACTAGTCCAGATTGAAATGATTTAACCTTTTTTGATCCATTTTATCTACTTACAATTTACAGATTTGGTCTCACAGATAAAGTAATAAAACAAACTTGTTAAAAAATGTGAAGCATTGTCTATCACTTTAAAAACAGCACTGTAATGTACCACAAAAGCAGAAAGACTGGAGTAATTAGGAAAACTCTGACCCTATAGAGAATTTATTGTCAACGCTCAATGCATTAAAGAATGAACGTTTAATCCCTTTACAGAAACAACCAAAACATTTTAAAAATACTTACTATAATGTATAATGTATTAACTGGAGCAATTGTTTAATGTAAAAATGTCTTTTTTTCTGACCAGGGACCCGAAAGTCCCAGGCTCAATCCCAGCCATTCCCACATGTTGTTGTGTCTCTGAGTAAGACACCCAATCCCTCCCCGGGCTTTTATATAGCTGCCCACTGCTCCATCTGGGTATATCTCAGGTGTGATGGGTTAAATGCATAAAACTAATTTAGTCATTGTATGGGAATATACGTACAATGATGACAACACATAGCACGTATTACCAGTGCTGCAAAGTTATAAGAATATTACATTGTATTTCTTGAAAAATAAACAGTATAGCACAATTTGTTTTCATCTTAACTAATTGATACCTGAAATGAAAAAGAATTACTGTCAGTGAGGCTCCGATTAGAATCAGAAATTAATCTCAAATTATTTATGTGTACAGAATGTGATTTCTTCAGGCCACAAAGGTTTTACGTTGTATTTGCATCACTCAGCACTTGCTCTTCTCAAGGGCGGACGTCTCCTCTCGGTCTCCGCTTTGCTTTTGCTTTGTCTTGTCTGTGAAACTGTCTGAGAGCCTGTTTTATACAAAATCTTACGAATCATAACTTTGGACTTCAATTTAGTCAGTTGGTCCCTCAACACAACTGATAACATTTCTTCAACAAGAAGACAGGCTGTAGGCGAGCCAATTTGCCCTGTTGGCATGCACACAGCTGGATATCTCATAGACTTGCAAGACTTGATGATGTGTCTATCTCTGCTGTCATCTGTGGATCTTAAGGACGCATACTTAATTGGATTTATGAAAACTGGTTCCTGCTTTTTGGATTTGGCTGGTTCCATGGTCTATCAACACACAAGGAAGACGTCGGCAGCAACCTGGTCAGGCTGCCTGCCTTACATGATGGCTTTGTTTATGTCTCGGGAACCCAGACTTTTGACTGAATGGATTAGATCTTGGGGATTTTCTCAGGCACGTTCCATTGGTGTGGTCATTTTAATTTGGACATTTCGGAAGTAGGGTGACACAGACTGAAGATAGATGTCACTAAAGTTCTGCCTGTCACCAAAACAATCGTGTTTATCTGACATTCGGCTCCCCAACTGGCCTTGAGTCAGAGTCAGAGTCAGAGTCAGAGTCCGAGAGTCTTTATTGTCATTTGCACCGCATGTGGTACATGAGATGAAAACGAGATTATGTACACGAGGTCCCAGTTACATCCAACAACAATGAAAGAGAAAAACAGTAATAACATCTAGAACTAACTAAGAAAAACATCAACTAGTAATACACTAAGCCTAATATAGTGGGAATAAACAGCAGCACGAACATGAGTTTGTATGAGCAGATGGTCACAGATGAATACAGCAACAAGAAAACAGATCAGCATCAGCATGATGTGATATTTTGCAGTGTTTATTTTTATTTTATTTTTATTTATTCATGAGTCTAACAGCCTCAGGGTAGAAGCTGTTCCTCAGTCTAGTGGTTCTACATTTGATGCTCCTCAACCTCCGTCCTGAGGGGAGTGGGGCAAAGAGTGAGTGTGCTGGGTGAGTGAGGTCTTTCATGATGCAGGTGGCTCTTTTCCTGCATCTGGAGGTGTAAATGTCTGTGATGGTGGGGAGACTGACTCCAACAGACTTCTGTGCAGCCTTCACCACTCTCTGCAGAGCTTTCCTCTCTTCAACTGTGCAGCCTCCATGCCACACGTTGATGCTGGAGCACAGGATGCTCTCCACTGCACACCTGTAGAAGGAGGTGAGGACTGGGCTGCTCAGACCAGCTCGTCTCAGCCGTCTGAGGAAGTAGAGTCTCTGATGACCTTTCTTGATCAGGCTGGTGGTGTTGTTGCTCCAGCTGAGGTTATCATTCATGTGTACACCCAAGTATTTGTAGCTGGAGACCACTTCCACTGCAGACCCACCTATTTTCAGTGGGGCATGGTTGTGTTTGTTCCTTCTGAAGTCCACAATCATCTCCTTTGTCTTCTTCACATTCATGTGAAGATTGTTCTCTTTGCACCAGCTCTCCAGGTGTTCCACCTCCTGTCTGTAGCTGGACTCATCATTGTTTGTAATGCATCCCACCACCGCTGTATCATCTGCAAACTTAACAATATGACAGCCTGGAAGTGTGGCTGTACAATCATATGTGAGCAGAGTGAACAGAAGGGGGCTCAGCACACATCCCTGAGGAGAGCCAGTGCTAAGGGTTATGGTGGAGGAGGAGAAGTTGTGGATCTTCACGGACTGTGGTCTGTCTGTTAAGAAGTCTAGTACCCATCTTGAGGTCGTCTTATCTCAACACGCCTGCAGAAGTTTTGTAAACCTGACGCTCTCACCCCTCCCAAACCTTCTACTGAGGAATTCCACAGACTTTTCAGAGGAGCCCAGCTGAATACAGGGAGTCCTCGATTTACGGCAACTCGGACTTACGGCATAAATCATAATTAATAAAAATATGAAGAAAAAAATGTTTTTTCTTTTTTTCTTTAAAGGGGACCACACATGCAAAATTCACTTTTTAATGTTTTTTTTACTCAACTTTGGGTATTTACTTAATAAAAAAACAGTCCTAAGGCCAAAAAAATGCACCCAGTGGTTTATTTACTCTAAGTAGATTTATTTTACTGTGATAAGATAGGTTTAGTTTTGAAATCAATCGCGCTTGTGACGTCACAAGCGCCAGGACAACCCACCCCAACATGAGTCCAGCCCCTCACCTAGCAACCCCTGGTTAGGCTCAACCCAGAGCCATATAAAGTGAGAGTTGCGACACTTCCATAGAGTTCCATTGTAAGAATGGAATGCGGAAGTCACGTGGGTCATGGAGGGGGCGATTTGTTCCATGGCTCTGGTTACAGTCTGAAGCTGCCTGCAGTAGCGCTCCGTCGCCGCCAGAGGGCGCAGCTCCACAAGGTTTCCATAGCCGTAGTTTGGAACGATTGACCGCCTGTCGGCGAGATCAAAGCGTGTCGGAACTCTCTATATATATGGCTCTGGGCTCAACCCACTTCTGTATTAAACACATGACTGTTGTTTTTCATGATTTCATCTCATCTTTTGTTTATATGTTCTTAATTTCATGTGTACAGCACTTTGTTGCAGCTGTGTTTTTTTAAATGGCTTTATAAATAAAGTATAATTGTTATTTTTATGTTTTAGTTCAATTTTTAGTGTATTTGCGATCGCTCCCAACGCGCAGCCGGCAAAAATTAAACGAGCGGACCCCCGGCGTAGGGACCTGCGGCAACGGGACCCTCTTCTGGCGCGATGGAGCGGAGCTTCAACTGTACAGCCTCGCTGCAGCCTCGCAGCAGCCTCGCAGCAGCGAGGACCTTCTCCTTACGGATTAATTTACGGGAGACACTTGGTGAACTTTGTGTGTGTCTTGACTGGAACAGCGATAACTCCCAAAATCTCCGCGTGCAACGAGCGGAGCTGGCGAACACCGGAAGAGGAACAAGCTAACATTAGCATCGGATTCGGGTGGTCTAATGCTAAAAGGAGCAGCAAATTGCGGCGCGCTCAGACGGGTTTCGGTAAGTTATCTTAAGCTAGCACTAACAGTAAGTCAAATGAGTAATAAAAAAAGAGCTAATTTTAAAACAACAACACATTACAGATACTGGCTGTTACAGAGGGCGTAAACAGATCGTTGAAGGGCGTGGACTTCAGAACTTGTATCAGAAACCGGTCGTTCAAAACGAAAGTTAAAAATGGCAGAATTAAAAAGGGTATAATTAATTATCTAAGAATTATTTTGTGTATTAAAATGAATTAATATTGTCAAGATAGCACACAGACATAACATAAAAATTTTAAAGACCTATATGTGGTCCCCTTTAAATGTTCTTTATTTCAAGTGTACAGCACTTTTTTGCAGCTGTTGTTGTTTTAAATGGCTTTAAAAATAAAGTATTATTATTAAAATTATTATTTTTATTATTTTTTAGCCGAATTAAGCAGTTTCCGGTAGTTTCCGGTCGCAATGTTTTTAGCTTCTGTTAGCTCTAGCCAAACCGTGTTGGTTCAGAGATTGCTCCGCGTGGACACATGCACTTCAGCTGAACTGCGGTTTCGTGGAGAGACAGATAGACGAAGGACAAAGACGCTGTGGAACGCGTGAACCATTAGACAGCTTAATGTGACCGGACAACCACCACCTAACATGCTAACGTTAGCTCCACTGGAGTCTCCTGCCTGGACAACAGCCGGCTACGGACCGTGTCGTTCAGAGAGGTTGCTTCGCGCGGACAAATTACCTCCAGCTGAACGGGGGATTTGTGGTTGGATGGATATACGAAGGGAAAAGACGCTATGGAACGCGTGAAGCATTAGACAGCTTAATGTGACCGGACAACCACCACCTAACATGCTAACGTTAGCTCCACCAGAGACAGGACCCGACAGGCCGCGGAGATGCCTGCTGCAGCCGTTAGCTCGCCTGATGTCTGCCTTTTAGCCTCAGATGTTTGATGGACACCAAACTAACATGTTAAAACATGGAGAAATCTGCACAGCCTTTTTGGAGGGATGACACCGAGCTAACGGAGGGCTAACGTGTGCAGCTATGGAGGTGCTAATGCTAACGTGGCGCGGAGCCTGCTGGAAGGAGAAACGGCTCCAAGTAAGTTATTAAATCTTTTTTCCTTCATGATTGCTCCAAATGTATGGAGTTAACATGCTAACAGTCCTTCCTGTAAACAGTTTGGACCGCGTGAAGCAGCACGAAGCTGCAGAGGTCGGACATGCGAGGAGCTAACATGCTAAAAGACGGAGACAAGCTGGACCAGCTCAAAGTAAGATTTTTTTAATTGTTTAATGTGTTTACATGTAGGGTACTGTGTTAGGATAGGCGAAGTGCTTGGTAACTGTACAGTACTGTACATGTACTAAAAAAAACAGTGGTGGCTCGGGTGGTCCCCGACTTACGTCAAAATCGGGTTACGAACGGCCCGTAGGTCCGGAACTCGTTCGTAAGTCGCGGATTCCCTGTAAACATTCTGTCATCATTTCAGGACTCTGGATTCGCCTCTGGCCGTCCTCGGCATAGCCCCCCCCCCCCACACACACACACACACACCCGTGTAATGTTGGTGTCATTATGTGCTTGTGTGTGAGTTTTTTTTCATTACCACATTTTTGACCTTCAAACAGAGGTCAAAAATGTGTTAGGGATTTTTTTCTCTTCAAACCCTATGTGTCATTTTCATCACTTTTATTGTCTGTCCAACAGATCTCACCTGTAAATGAGTCTTCGATGCTCAATGTGACTTATCTGTTTAAATAAAGGTTGAATGAAATTTTTTTTAAAAATTCTGTTTACATGCAGTAAACATCTTTAGATCATCACCTAACACACACAAAAAAATATTAGTTGCAACCGGGATACAAGTCTACAAAAGTACAGACTTCCACTGTGTGCTAAAGCTCTCTGCATTTGAATTATGTAAACATTTCAACCAAAAACAAACGCTCTGTTATATTTTTCCCTGCTGACAAGTTTTCCACGTTATCGTCCTAATCTCGTTTGAACAGCCGCAATTTGCTTTGGTCGAACAAAGGCATTCTAACTAGGTTTTAATTAAGTGTTCCTAATGACCTTAAGGAGATTAGAGGTTCGTCTTCTAATCAATACCAAGCAGAGAGGAGCAAAGGGAGAGGACGGTGGATAGGGGCGGTGGCTAGGGGCTAGGACAGAGGTATGGAGGAAAGGGGTGGGGAAGGAGAAAAGAGGAAAAGGAAGAAGCAGATGATAGTGAAGAGACAAAAAAATGATTAGTGGAGGGGACAGGGTGTGAAACTCACCAACATGAATCTTCAATTAATCGCAAAAAGACAATACAATTTCCATTAAAATATCATTGAGGTTCTTTCTACATTAAAAAAGGCTGTTCTATCAATTCTCAAGACATCTTTATACTGCGTCTGGATTTTTCTACTGTCCCAAAAGTTAAAGTGACATTTCTTTGCAATACAAGTTAAAGTGACATTTCTTTGAAATACAAGCAAACATTCACAAAAATTAACTGAGCATATAGAAACTTTTAAACCTTTTCTTTTTGTAACCTTTCATCATATTTTCCTTGTTCTATTCATTCATTATTTTTGTGAGTGGGTGAATACATTACACCGAAGTGTCAGATGGCTTTGATCATCAAGAGCTTTGTTATCCTAGAAGAGATTCTCTCATCCCCTCTTCATAAGACATTTGCATTGATATTCAAGAAAATGTGTCCACAAGAGCAAAAGTCTTGTCTAACATTGATTGTACCAATTTATGCAGCCAGTCACTGTCAGAGACTCAAGTACCATTAGAAAAAATAAGGGATTGAAACTGGTGGACAATCTCACAACTGGTGCTGCCCCATTTTTTGCCTATTTTTCTACAACTTATATTTAACCTCATTTAATTAGTTATTTTATGACATTAAGGTTGCAACAGTAAAGCTGCAGATGCTTTGTGGCTCTGGCAGCATATGTATGGAGACATTCTTGGCCTTGCTGCTGATTAGAAAAAGACAAACAGTCTGGTCAGACTGCATGTTCCTTTTTGTAGCAAAAATAAAATATTGAGTTTATTACATTTTCACACATACAAACAGTCACTCACATATTTTAAGTTGGAGAAGCCAATTTCAACTCTTGACAAACAGCATGAAGATGAATAAAAAATATAATTTGACTGCTGATGATTTTAGATTTTGGGTGCTCAAAAACTTCTACAGAAATCAACAATGATCAGTCAGATCATCTGGATGGTTTCTTTTTTTGTTTGTTTGGTTGTTGCTGAGACGTTTCATTCTTCATCCAAATGACTTCTTCGATCTGAGGAGCCACTAATAACCAAAACTGAGTGCCACTACAGCATACTCCATAGAAGAAAAACTTTTTTTTCCACCAACAAACTGTTGTTGTTTTTTTCACTGTAATTATGCTGTAGTGGGAATCAGTTTTGTTTGTTGGTGGCTCCTAAGATCGAAGAAAAGCTTTGGATGAAATTTGAAACATATCAGCAAAAAAAGAAGAAGAAAGAAAGTAAGGAAAAAATAATAAAAAAAACCCAGAAGCCCTAACTGAACACTGTTTGATTTTTATACCGGGATTATTGAGCATGAACTTTGGTGTTCTACAGTAGAGGGTGACACGGGAGTGAATTTCTACTCCTGTCCCGTCCCACTCCCAGGCTTGAGTAAAAAATTAATTCCTGTCCCGTCCCACTCCTGGTGCAATGACTCCCACTCCCATCCCGCTCCCATTCAAAATGACTCCCGCTCCTGTACCGCTCCCATCTTTTCTTCCTAATTTACTCGTAAGCAATACAATTAATTTGATTTAATCTTCACCACAATGTTTTTAAGATTAGGCTACTTTGTGTTTTGCAGTTTGATTTAAATAGATATAGCAACAGAAACAGTTCATCTGTGGCAGTAGAGGGAGGCATTTTTTGCCTTAATGTAAACAAAAAAAAAATTAAATCACTAAAGAGCACAAAACGTAGTACATGGCCTGTGATCTCTATAGATTTTCCTGCAGAGGACCACCTTAGTCTCTGTTTTTAGCTCATTTGGAGGTCAGTTAATTGAATAAACCCCAACATAGAATGTTGCATTTTACTCATTTATTGAGAAATTTCCTTAAAACAGTGACATTACTTTTATGTTTTCATTTTATCAACAAAAATACTGCACAAAACTTGTAAACAAAAGTGCATAAAGGCATTACTTTCACAATCCAGATACCTCTCCGCTCGTCTTTACTCCCTCCATTGCTGCTACTCTTTGAATTCCGGCGAAAGCAGTGGCCTGGGTCATGTAGTTCTTTTAACTTGCGTTACAGTGCAAGCTGGTGGAAAGAGAACTACAAAATGGCGACGTTCCATGTTTTTTTTTTTTTGTCACGACATATTTCCCGCTCCCGTCTGCTCCCGTTAACTTTCGATCCTGTACCGTCCCAATCCCGTGAATAACAGTTAAGTCGATTCCCATCCCACAGGAATCCCGTGGGAATCCCGTGACCCGTGGGATTCCCGAAAAAATGTCAGCCTCTATTCTACAGTTCACTTCAATTCAGGTCAGTTTATTGACAGTATATAGTGCCAAGTCACAACAGACGTCATCTCAGGGCACTGAACAGAAAGAAAAATTAGCTCAAATTAAAGAAAGTGACAAACCACCCCGATGCATGCTCAATAATCCAGGTAGAAAAATCTAAAAAAGCTAAGTCTGGTCCTCTGGACATTCAAAAAACAAAACAAAGCCAAACAAAACAAAGCAAAAAAAAAAACTGTAGAAACGTTTCGTCTTTCGTCCGAAAGACTTCCTCAGTCTGAGCTGCTGTATTCAGCTCAGTCTTATAAATAGCACCCTCTCACAGTGGATCAACCAGTTGGCTGATGACAGCCGAAACCAGCTGCTCACATGATCAAGGAGGACCATCAGCCTAACGATGGATCGTTAGCACCCTGATGGTTGTTTGCTATTCACAGAGGGCTGAGTGATACTAGCAATAACAGCATTGTAAGATGGACGGTTTCTTTTCACAAAGATGGCCTCCTTTACTCCTCTCTCAAACCATTGTTCCTCTCTATCAAGGATGTGAACATCTTCATCCCTGAAAGAGTGACCGCTGGCCTGGAGATGAGTGTAGACCGCAGAGTCCTGACCTGATGATGTTGATCTTCTGTGCTGGGCCATCCTTTTGGCCAGTGGCTGTTTAGTTTCCCCGATGTAAGACTGATCACAGCCCTCCTGACACTGAACAGCATACACAATATTACTCTGTTTGTGCCGGGGGACTGGATCTTTGGGATGAACCAGTCTTTGTCGTAATGTATTTTGGGGTTTAAAAGCCACTGGGACGTTGTGTTTAGAAAATAAACGTCTCAATGTCTCTGAAACTCCCGCAACATACGGAATGACCACTGGTCTGGGTCTGGGTTCCTTCTTTTCACCTGATGGCTGGCTGGAGTCCTGTTTGGGTGACAAACATACCGCTAACCGGCTTATCAGAATTTAGAGAACTAGAACAGCAGACAAAAAAAAAAAAAACTCCACAGATGCACAGGGAGAAGCTGCAAAGACATAAAGTAGTTTGAGAGAACCAAGATTAAAACTCAAGACTTTCTAGCTTTGAGGCAATTGCACATTGTTGTGTATGCTAATGTAAAGTAGTTGTGACCTATTTTTTAGCGTTCATGAGGTGTGGCCTGCCTCTGCAGTGACTACTGGGCATGGGCGCCTGTGACCTGGAAAGGAAGAAGCAGTTAAAAAATAATGTGTGGATGTTTTTAGTAGGCCATGAAATTAGTCAATATTTTTGTTATTGATATTTCAGATTTAATTTATTGTAGCTGTGGTTAAATATGCACATATGTCAGCCTCCCCACATCCCAGATATCTACACCTCCAGAAGGCCACCTGCATCATGAAGGACCCCACTCACCCAGCACACACTTTTTGCCCTGCTCCCCTCAGGCAGGAGGTTGAGGAGCATTAAGTGTAGAACTACTAGACTGAGGAACAGCTTCTACCCTGAGGCTGTTAGACTCATGAATATCTAACCAGAATAATTACTGTGAAAAATCGCATCATGTTGCTGCTGATCTATTTAATGTGGCTGTGTTCATTAAATCTGTTCAGACTAATGTTTGTGCTGCTGTTCAGCGTACAGTACTGTATTGTTTTTGTACTACTAGTGCTATACTGTAGTGTGTTTTTGGTTAACGTTTTTCTTATTTCATATCTTAGATCTTATTACTGTTTTTCTTTTGCATTTATACGTTTGTTGGATGTAACTGGGACCCTACAATTTCGTTCCACCTCATGCACCACATGTGAAGTGAATGACAATAAAGAACCATGAATCCTTGAACATACGTCAGCTCTCAGAAACACACAGCAACACGAGTGGTTGATGTGCCACGATGACTCAACACACAGGTTGTTGTACTGATGTAAGTTTATTTTGGGGCTGCTTTGGATTTTTCCATTTGTTCCGACACTTGCTTCATCTTGCTGTCTCTACAGTGTCTATTTCAGGCACTTCTGACCGACAATTATTCACTTCTCCCACATGCCACGTGCACGTACTCCACCGGCACCACACCTCCTTTCTCTTATTCACTCCCTTTTTCTCTTTCCTCTCTTTGCCTCGAACCCAATTCTCCCTGCCCTCTATCGCAGCTTTTCTTTGAATGTCCTCTCTTTTTTCTTGTCCTTGTTTTATGCAGCACTTTCCATAAATAGGTAGATATGTTTTAATCCACATTCATGGTTTATCCTCCCTGGCTCCAAATGAAATGCACCAGAGCTCAGATATTAAAAAAAAAACAATTTGGCTTTTCTTTGCCTTTCCAGACTTCATACCCTCAAGTCATACTGTCCATATTGTGAGTGTAAGTGTGCGTTTCTGTGTGTGTGTATGGGCACACGTTCTGCCCCCCATTGGGGTTGAGGCCAGTGACACCCTCGGGGCTGTGCTGTCCAATCCCCTCCATGCTGCTTTTCTATAGGATTGAATTAACCTCCTGCCTCTCTTGACAATGCACATACACATATCATCATCCAGTCTCAAATACAGGAACACATACATATACTTTGTCTATGCCAATCACCTTTCTCCTATCAAGGCTGCATTGTTAGCTTGGGGCACTTTGGAAACTGTCCCCACTTAAATTTTCCAATGGGAATTGACCCACTAAATGCACACTAAATGATGATTTATAACTCAGTGACTCAGACTGAGTTGCACATCAGTGGCTGAGTGGTGAGAAAAATGAGCATAGAATTGAAAATGATCAAGTTTATGAGAATGTTAGCACGTTATATTCATTGGGAGGCTTTTAGGGTGCGTTACAAAGACTGCAGACAGAAAACAAATATATAAACAAAACTTTGTTTTTGAAGATTTGTCTTTTGGATTTTTCTTTCGTGCCACATTCTAAAAATATATTTTAGAAAGGTAAAATTACATATTTTAACACTAATAGCTGAAAAGTTACCTCCAATTATTAATTAGTTTTCTTTTCTCTTCTTTTTGACTTCTCACATGTTTCATCATGTTATTTTAGGAGAAAAAAAAACATGAAAAAAAGTAATTGTCACACCAAAAAATGGGGCCTAGATGGTCTAGGCTGGGGGCAGGGCAGCCGACATGGGATCCGAAGGTTCCGGGTTCAATCCCTGGTTATTGCACATCTTGTGGTGTCTCTGAGCAGGACACCCCATCCCCTGTTGCTCTCCGGGTGCCTCCAAAGGTCACCCACTGATCCGCCTCATGGTGAATGGGTTAAATGCAGAGAGCCAATTTCGCCATTGTATGGGAACATACAATGATGACAATACATTGATACACATTATTATTATTACTACTACAGGTAGTCCTCGGGTTACGACGGCCTCGAGTTACGACGTTTCGGGGTTACGTTATGCATCTCATAAAAAACAAATAAATAAATAATTTTGAAAAGCCAGTTCCGGTTGTACTTCCTGAAGATGTTCTTTTCAATATTTATCATCTCTTTTTTTTTTCATCTTTTCAGATCTTGAATATTGTAAATTTCTGTTGTCATTTTCAAACCTCAATCTCAGTCATTAGGTTTCCTTTTGTTTATTTTTATTTTTTCATTCAATCTTTATTTATACAGTTAAATAACATTGAACCTCAAAGACTCATTTACAAGTGAGACCTGTTTAAATTTAAATTTTCTTATGTATTTCAATTTCTCTAAAATCCCATCTTCTTGTGTCATCCAATTTCCTATTCCTTTCCCTCTTTTTTATCATTCTCTTCCCCATCCCTCGATCACACAAGGTGTAAAGTGGCTTTGGTGACTGCATGCATTTGTGCTGCATGTGCAAGCAATATGAGGGTCAGCTGTCTATTTGCACTTTTAATGTCTTAACTCTATACGATGTGCCATTTATTCTCATTCTCTCCTTTTTCTTTCTCCTCTCTCTTCCCCTTTCCCGTCCCTATTTCTGTGTGTAATGCTCTCAATCTCTCTTTTTGGACAGTAAATGTTTTAACTCTCCATTCTATGGGCCATTTATTAGGTTAGTGTACTTTAATAAATAGTCTGACGTGTCACTGGCCAGTGAATTAGTGGCACTTTAAATCCTCCAGCAGTGGCCAATAGATAGATGGTAGGTTTAATATGCAGCAGCCACTCTTCCTCAGACATCTTAACTGAAGCTTGCCTTTTTTCAACATCTTCTAGATTTAAAACAATTATGTTACATTTAACAATGTTTTCTGTACTTTTCATTATTTCCATAATACAGTTTACTTTGGATTTACTGCACGTTTTTGTGTTTTTGTCCCCGTTTGTGCTGTATTTGCACATTAGTACCCGGTACTCTTGTCACTTTGCACTGCTATTCTCCTTATCTGTGTTGCAGAGTGCGCATCAGGGGAGCTGGATGTTATGAAAGACCATTACCACTATTAGTCTGTGTCAGAAGGCCTGTGAAGCTCAAGGGAGCATCACCACTGATACTAGGGAATATGGGTATAAAACAGCACATGAAGGAAAAACAGACACAGATATACCTGCAAGTATGTGTGCATGGCTGGTGAAAATTGTGTCTAAATAGTTTTGAAACCAGTAGATTAAACACCATCACAATAATGTGTGCAAATATGCTACACATTAGCACTTCACAGGTCACATAGCCTAAGAGATATGGTCACCCTTGGAGACCCATCCTGTTTGACTCTAGGTTAAGAGGTGAGAATCACATGCAGGCCTTCTCTCAAACCAAATAAGCGGCTTTCTGCAATTAAATCAGACTCAGTTATCAAGTTTAATTATGACTGGTCATTCTTAAATTGAGTTACGGATATGTTTATTAATGTTAAAATAACGAATCCCAGCTTTTTTAAAGTCAGCAATTAGACATGTATTTTTCAAACACAATACAAAACATATATATAATCTAAAATATGGAACTGGTACAGTAAGATTTAAAAACATTGACTGCTAACTAATTAAACACAAATATTATCAGGGTTTGGTTTAGAATTGTTATTTTTTTTGTGTGTCATGGTTGTCGACCTTACTCTACCGTATTTTCTACCGTACAAGTCACTCCAGCATATAAGTCACATCGACCAAACATGTCTCATAAAGTGAAAAAAAAAAAAAAGAAGAAAAACATAAATAAGATGCTTCACCATATAAGTCGCATTTATTATGCATCACAGCTGACCCCCGGGAAACGCAGGCCGGTGTTGTGCCAAAAATCAATTGGCTGCCAAATGGCGATCGCGGAAGCATGCACGGGAGGACTTCAACAAGAATTTAACAAGACTAACAATTAAAAACAATTATTTGTTTGCTCGGCATTGTAGCAAAGGAGTGTCTCAGTTGAACTTTTCCTTAATAAATGCACTTTAATGGTCAAAGCAGCTTCATTTTGCCTGGGCGGCATTGCAAAATGAAGCTGCCCCGTAGTTGTCCCCGCTCCGCTACCAGAGCAGGGACGAAGGCTCATGGGGACGAAGGCTCGCAGCTCTACACCATCCCCCTCCCGAATTTATGCAAAAAGGTGCTACTTATACGCCGGAAAATACGGTAATTCGTAGTTGCCTCACGGATATTGAAACTTGAGACTGGAACCAGGCTTGATGAAGAAGTTGATCAGCCAGCGCTCAGTGGGAAAACCTTTGACTGTGTGCTCAAGCATGGACTGAATGAGCCACACGAAGCCTGATGCACCATAAAGATCCAGTGCAGCATCAGTTAGGGTGCAATCATAGTCAAAGGCCATGACAACCCAACTACAAGTTACCAAAACTGGTTTTAGAGACTTGGAACATAATTTCACCAATGAGGAGGAACTCACATTTATTCAAAATTTAGAAATGGATATACCAGTAGCCAGACTCATTTTGTGTGGAAACAGTGTCCTGAAGAAAAGACTGAATATGAGGCTGAAAGGTGTGGTGGTGGGGAGCTTCCCAATCTTTAATCTCAGCAGCCATTTACAGTTTTAACCAGTATAGTAGGGATGGTTTCACTGCTCATTTGGGTTGGAAAGAGAATCTGACTGTTGTCCTTCATCTACGCCATGAGTAAAGTACTGGAAGGTATTCCCCCTTGTGACTCCACAACTGTGCTGGGTAACCTCTTGCCAGTGTCTTACTCTGCTATAACTGTTGGAGACTATTTTAGTTACTCAAAAACCTATTTTTAGCGCAGTAGTTGGGCTTTCACACTTTAAACTGAAATAC
>JBBPBX010023857.1:0-13356 GCA_038048925.1 Garcialebias charrua
ACATCATTACTGTGCAGAAAGTTTGTCTCATTGAAATGCAACATAGTTCAAGTAAAAACAGGAATGTTCAATTTAAAATAATACATTTTTATGTTTACCAATAATGCTGTAAGTGTCTATCATTTTGGAAAAAAATAACAGTTAAAATTGTACATTAATTTCAGAAATGACATTTATAGCATTTTAACATCAAGTGTTTTTTACTGGTAAATTTTGAGAATTACAAGAGCTTTGTGTTATTTGTCCATGTCGACCAAAATCACTGGAGGTTTCTGGTTAGTGTGTATAAAAATTATACTTATTGTTCTCTGAGAACATTTTAATTTAAAGTTTCATATTTTGATTTGTGCAGAAACTCTGTGAACCACACAGTCTTTGTGGTGGATCAAGTTCAGCAGAAGACAATTCAAAACCTGCTGCAAAATAGAATAGAAGAGACCTTTATTATCATTGCACATGAATACAGTGAAATCTGGGTTTGCTTCCCAGAACAAAAGTAAAAACAATAAAATATAAAACAATATAAAAATATAAACTGTATTAAAGTTAATAACAGGTTTGAAACACTCCAAATGTGCAACACAAGCAGATTGATATTACACCAGTTGTCCCTTATTCAGTTTTTATTACAGATTTTGTTAAGTTCAGTAATGGTGGACAGATAAAAACTATATTTAAATCTGTTTGTTCTTGTCTTGATTGATCTGTACCTTTTCCCTGATGGTAACAGTTCTCATATTATATAATAAATAATAATATAAATAAATCATCCACAAATAATTTTGTAACAACAGCAAGTATGACATCATTAACAGCTTTTATTTTGAAAACTCACAAAGGTTACCATAATTCATAGTGTTTGTGTGCACAACAAAACCATCATTTTGGAAGTGGAGACTGGCTTGACGGCATTTTTTACTGCCTGACGTTCTCAGAGTTGGGGCAGGAGCTACATGTCAGACCACCACCAACCACATGTTTTTTTTCTGTTACAGATGAAGTTCATGTTAATAAATGTTGTGAAGCTGAGAAGAGTTCCTGGGTGAGCGATTCATCAGTTCACTGGTATCAAACCAAACATCAGGGTTACACAGGTATGTATTTATTTACTGCAGTCTAAAGTGAAGTGTGGAGCTAAGCTGTGTTAGGAACTGTTTGGATCCTGCAGTCAAGCTGTCCACCATTCAGATTTTTTAAAAATCTTGCTCTTCTTCACAGCTTGTTACAGCATCACGATGCGTTCAATTTCAACTAGAAAATACACTCCGCTACACCAACATATCCAGGAATTCAGAAATAGAAAATGTCTGGTATATTAGTTTAAATATTTCTTGACATATCATCAGAACAGTCACTTCAATATTGTCCACTTGTTAAAATGCTTTAACAACAAACAAAAACTCATGTTGTCATCAAGAAGTTTCATTCAAAATAATATTTTAAGTGGTTTTACTATATATACATACACAGAATGTAATAAAAATGTATGTAATTCCTCAGGAAAAAAAATAATTTGCAAGAACATAAGTTTTGTCCTACAGATTATAAACTTTTATTTGCCACAGGTGTTGAGAAATTCCAGAAGTTTGTTCAACTCAGTTCTGGTGGTTTTGGAGTGATGACAGGATGCATCCATGCAGCCTACATGAATTATAATTCTGTGGACAGAGGGTGGGAGTGTGTGCAGGCTGGGGAGTTTTACAAGAATGATGAGGACTGTGGCTCCTTGGATACAAAGTGTAATGACATTGAAGTAATGAATTTATTGTGGGACTGAATATCAGTGAATGAGCGTGATCAGATGAAAAATTGTGTGAAGAGATGCTGATGGTGGACAATTGGGGCTGTGTGGAGGGAGGGGGAGATCTGAAGATGATTTCTGCAACAATGATAACGACAGTGGAAAAAGACAGGCGAGCCATTTCACTAGTGTGATCTGTTTTGTGGAGACATGGTGAGGAACAGGAAATTCGAAGGGGGGAGTATTTTGAAGAAAAAGTGAAGTTTGCTGTGGACTTTGGGCATCCCCAGCCAGGAGGGAGAAGTCTTGCAGACTGAAAGTGTCAAATCAGTTTTTCAGCTGGATGCTATGATGCACTGAATGATGGGGGTGTTTGTCTCTCCAGTTGTGATGTGAACTGTAAATTATTTTTTACAGTGTACTGCTGAATGAAGAGATGAGATTCACACAAGAAATATGTTTTTTAGCTTTTGTATTAAACACATGAAAATTAGAACACAAAATTAAACTGTTGAAATAAAATAATTTAATTTAACCCTTGCTTTAGTTTCAGTTTAGTCCATACCTGCAAACTAGTCGCTTTTCACCAAAATTCGCCAATTTCAAACTAAAATATGTAATTTACGTGAGTTGTGTAGATACGAAGAGTTTTTGTTTTCGGGGGGCGGGGGGTCAGTGGCATGTTGGATGACATTATTTCTTTTTAGTGTTTTGTACTTTTCCATTAATTTTACTCCCATTGTTGTTGTTAAGCACTTTGATAACATTCTCTGTTTTAAATGTGCTCTACACATAAAGTTGACTTGACTTGTCTTTAAGAACCAGTGTTCCTCATTGATCACTTGGCTCAGCAGGCGCTCATCTCATTTGAAGTTTTTGTCGACAGGGCAGAGGGAGGAGAGGAGGGCAGAGACACCTCTGTGTCCCACACCAGCTTACAACTATGATAGTGATTTCAGCTGTTGACCGGTGCGGGGGATCGTAGGAGAAACGGAGTGTGTAGCATCTACGCTAGCATGTCTGCATTGTGCGTGGCAAGATTTTACCCCAAGATTTGAAAAGTCCACCTGATGGAGTTATAGAGAATACCTTGAAGGAGAAAGAACCCAGGTAACACAAGTTTTCTGTAAAGTAAAATAGTTAAAATCAGTGATGGGGAAGGAACAGTGGAAAGGAAAACAATGGGAGAAGGAAATTTATGTTTTTCTAAGTGGATTGTGAAGGAAAGGTCAATAAAAGTTATGAAGTGTAGAAACTGTGGCACCAATGAAGGAAGGAACCTGTAAATTATTTTGTTTTAATAATTAAATGCAGGCTGACAAAACGGACTAAATTTTTTTGTTTTTTTGTGTCATTGTTTGGCACAATGTAATTTAGTGTTGTGAAGGCTGCATGATGCCAGATCATTTTCTGTTATGATCAGGTCTATCGCTAAATCATAGAACAGTAACCACCCACCACCACCACTGAAATTCACAGTTGGTGGTTATTAAAATGTCACCTGTTCACTGGGTAACGTTAATATTCTTATTTTTAAACTAGCAGTTGAGCATCACTATTGCTTGGCACAATGGCATTATGTAAAAAAAAAAAAAAAATGTTAAAATAAAAGTCAAGTGCACCCTAAAGTCATTGTGATAAATTGTTACATGAATTTCATTATCTTAGCCATAGGAGTGAGTTTAAAAAAAGGATGATGCCTATAGACCAGGGGTCTGCAACCTGCTGCTCTGGAGTCACATGTGGCTCTTTGGTCCCTCCGCAGCGGCTCTTTCAAGTTTTGACCAAAACTATCATAAAACTGAATTTTGTAGGATGTTGTACCCACAACAAAAAATGACTAGTTTTAGCTGTTTTTTTGTCATTTCCTTTGCAATTATGTGGACACTAGTACAAATACACTCCTTTAACTTTATGCTTTTTTTCTTCTTTAAAGTAGGATACTCAATTTCTCCACAATTAAAAAATAACAACACATAAGCCTGAACTGTTCATTGTTTGTTTTACAAAAAATATACATTTTTTCTCTTACAAGAATCCAGCCTTCTGTGATAGACTTGCAACTTGGATATGAGCACCAGTGATCCCCCACAACCCAGAAAGTAAAAAGCAAGTAAAGATAATGGATGGATGGATGGAATCCAGTCTTTTCTTTTATCTCAAAATGGAAAAATATCAATAAATGTTAACAATCATTAGATGTTTTTAGTTTTATAACAACGCATACTAGCCAGAAAACCTCCCTCTAACAAACTTAAAGACAGTGTAAAGTGAATTTCAATATTTTCTTCAATAAACATTATAAATGTCATAATTGTAATCTTGTAAATGAGTAAAAAGTCTCAAAATTGTAGCTCAATTAATTTTGGAGTTATAGATGAAACTGTGTATAAAGATATTTCTGTTTCAGGATTTTTTAGGCGTGTTTTAAATGTGACCGGGTTTCGTCACGCGGTCTTCAGCCCCACCCCCTGCAGCTTCAGCCGTATAAATTAGACCACGGCGCGGAGCGTGTCCGAGCAGGGGAGTCTGTGTCGGACACAGGTGCGGCGCACGGTGGGAGCTTATCCTGGAGGTGGCATACTATGCCACCTCCGCGCCAACCCGGCCTCCTCATCCTGGAGCTATGATAGCTCCAGGATGAGGAGGCCGGGTTGGCGCGGAGCGTGTCCGAGCAGGGGAGTCTGCGTCGGACACACGAGCTGCGCACGGTGGGAGCTCATCCTGGAGGTGGCAGAGCTCCAGGATGAGGAGGCCGGGTTGGCGCGGAGCGTGTCCGAGCAGTAACTACCGACTTTGGCTGCAATCCTTCGCGAACATCTTCAGGGGGCAGGACACGGGGGCAGTACTGCGCTGAAACCATGCCCACGCGCTGACACGCCCCCAGCGTCTTAGACCAGGGGAAAATTATGTTTTTTCATTATTTTTGAGACTTAATTTGATAAGGTAAACAATGTTTTTAATCAGTCAGATTTATATGGGTGATTAATAACACATATTTATGTCGTGTGACAAACTAAAACCACACATTGAAATTTACTTTACACAGTCTTTAAAGTGAGCCATGGGCCACCAGTTGATAATGACAACTGCAGTGAGTTTTGCAGCTCTGGACACATTTAAGCTAGTGAACAAAGACGCAGAAATGGCTCTTTTGATTCTAAAGGTTGCAGACCCCTGCTATAGACCCTTTCCAAAAAATTAGAATATAAGGGAAAAGTTGTTTAACTTCCATAATTCCATTCAAAAAGTTAATCTTTAATAGATGATAGATTCAGGGCCCACAATTTAATCAATTTCAAGTATTTATTTGTTTATTTTTACATAATTTGGGCTTCCAGCTCATAAAACCCACAACATAAAACCCACGAAAACAGGAATTCAAAAAATTTGAATACTGTAGAGAAATCAGCCCACACTACTTCTCAGTTTTTACAGAAAAAAAAAGAAAGACATTACGATCACAACAAATCAATCAAAGTATGGTACTATCAAAACAATATGTCAATCTTCAATACTTGGTTGGGTATCCCTTTGTCTTAATCACTGGGTATGGGTTCTGTTCCTCATCCTTTTTCCTCCAACCCCATGGACCTTGATTTCCGAATGAAAGGCGCACTTTACTTTCATCTGAAAAGAGGACCTTGGACCACTGGCCAATGGTCCAGCCCTTCTTCTCCTTGGCCCAGTTGAGACACTTTCTATTGCCTCTTTTCCACCGCTCGGCTCGGCTCGGGTTGGATCGGCTCAGTTCGGGTCGGGTCACATCTATGTTCTGTTTCCACAGCTTTTTTGTACCCCTTCTGTGGGCGGGGTCCAGAATCCTACTCGTCCAGAAACTGTTTTTTTTTTTTAAACAACACAGTGTGATCACAACATGTTCATATACTAAATGTATCCTGTTGGAGTTATTTGAAATAAAATTCAATGTTTTATAGACATAACTGTGTCAAGCTACCACCATTAATTTTCTCCCTTCTACTTTGTATCACATATTATCAATTCTATCAAAAACCACATAGCTGATATTTTTCAAAAAAATCTAGTGTGATCACAACATGTTCATATACTAAATGTATCCTGTTGGAGTTATTTGAAATAAAATTCAATGTTTTATAGACATAACTGTGTCAAGCTACCACCATTAATTTTCTCCCTTGTACTTTGTATCACATATTATCAATTCTATCAAAAACCACATAGCTGATATTTTTCAAAAAAATCTAGTGTGATCACAACATGTTCATATACGAAATGTATCCTGTTGGAGTTATTTGAAATAAAATTCAATGTTTTATAGACATAACTGTGTCAAGCTACCACCATTAATTTTCTCCCTTCTACTTTGTATCACATATTATCAATTCTATCAAAAACCACATAGCTGATATTTTTCAAAAAAATCTAGTGTGATCACAACATGTTCATATACGAAATGTATCCTGTTGGAGTTATTTGAAATAAAATTCAATGTTTTATAGACATAACTGTGTCAAGCTACCACCATTAATTTTCTCCCTTCTACTTTGTATCACATATTATCAATTCTATCAAAAACCACATAGCTGATATTTTTCAAAAAAATCTAGTGTGATCACAACATGTTCATATACGAAATGTATCCTGTTGGAGTTATTTGAAATAAAATTCGAATTTTTATAATTTATTTTCGTTGTGCAAGCACAGGTTTTGGAAAAAGTCAAAGCGAAACTACTTTAAATGCAGCATATTTGACCACTACGTGACAATATTAAAGCGTGGTTAAGCTCAGGAACCCTCGTACTATAAAGTCAGATATGAAATATATTTTATATCTGTTCATTGAGCTACATTTAAAGACATAAAGCCGCCCGCGCGCCGCGTGTTGCTCGTGGCGAAACTACTTTTTAAAATCCTGCAGTTTTGAGCAGTACGTGATTTTATTAAGGACACGTTCAGCTGAAGACCCATCTTTGCTATAAATTTAAAAAATAATAATTGTTTTTACCGTGTTTATCATGTAAGTCCTGCAGTGATCGCGTCCCTCTCTTCCGTGAAAACAGCTCGTGTCTCCTCCTCCCTCCTTCCGGAGCGGGTCAGCTCGCCTCAGTACACCTCTGAAACCGGCCCGAAAATCTCAGGAAATCTCGCGCGGCTCAGCACGGAATATCCGGTGGGAAAGGATGAAAGGGGGTCTCTGCGACGCACATATGACGTAACATCCGACCCGAGCCGACCGGTGGAAAAGGGGCATATGTTGGCTCAGGTTCAGAAGTGGCTTGACCCGAGGAACCCGACAGTTGTAGCCCATCTCCCGGATGCGTCTGAATGTGTTGGTTTTTGAAGCTGTGAAAAGTCTGAGATTCTGGTATAATTAAACCACTGGACTCTCATTGTTCACCATTTCATTGTGGACATCTGGAAGATCCTGTCTATCTTGCCACTACCAGATCCAAGCAGAGGGAGGGACGTCAGTTCTTCCAAATACTGTAGCCGCAGATAATTTCTTGGAAGACCTCAGCTTCTGAGATTACATCCCAGATTCGGCACGCCAGCCTGTGAGGTATCCATCTTGGGGTGAGAACATGCACAGTAGGACAAGCGTTTTCCAGCACACCATGGTGATTATGGTGTCCAAGATAAAAGCAGTCCAGTTCAGAATTATTTCAGTTTCCTGTTGTTGTTTTCTTTTGTCTTGAAAATCCCATTAAAATCACAAATTTTAATAAATTCTGCTCATTTGCGGCGACACCTTTAATGTCTAAAATAAAACTTACTCTGCTTTGAAGTACAAAGTAAAACTAATTCTCATAATTTTACTTTTTTCAATATTATAAAGGGGTTGTAAAATGTATTAAAAGCTAGTAAATAAAATTAACACAAATCATGGCCATTAAAAAGTATTAAAAAGTAATAAACGTCATCTGACGAGGTATTAATTTTTCAAAAACCTACACAACTATATTTTTCCCGTTCTATCGGCGAAAAAAATCCTGTGAATTTATATTTTCTAATTTTATGTTCGAGTAGGACCTAAGCTAAATCAATGACGTCATATCGTCGGTCAGTGTGTGTTCGCGCCTACGGCCGGCCGAGGGCCGACAGAGCTTCCAGAACCGTCATGGGGAAATGTAAGTTTTCAGACCTCTGGTTAGAGGACGCCAGATTCAGAGACTGGCTTCAGCCAACAGTCGAGAGGCTTATTGTCATGTCTGTAAAAAGAAACAGGAAGGAGTAACGCGGCTCGTTTCTCCAAAATTTAACAAGAAAAGCACCTTAACAATTATTTGTTAGCTCAAAATTATAGCAAAGGTGTGTCTCCGTCTAACATTTTCTTAATAAATGTACTTTAATGGTCAGATCAGCTTTATTTAAAAAATAGTTTTGCTGCTTCTGTGCTCTGTGAACGTGCAGAGGACAAGAACCAGGAAGGAGGAACGGAGCTTGTTTCTCCTCTTAATAAAACTTTAATGGTCAGATCAGCTTTATTTAAAAAATAGTTTTGCTGCTTCTGTGCTCTGTGAACGTGCAGAGGACAAGAACCAGGAAGGAGGAACGGAGCTTGTTTCTCCGAAATTTAACAAGAAAAGCACCTAAACAATTATTTGTTAGCTCAAAATTATAGTAGAGGTGTGTCTCAGTCTATCATTTGCTTAATTAATGCACTTTAATGGTCAAATTTGCCGGGGTGTTGCAGCTGTTTTGATGGTTCCAAGCAGAGAGCAGAATGAAGGTGGGGAGAATATGGCAGGGCGATTGAGTCATTAATAGCTGGTGAAGATTCTCAGTCTTTCAGGTCATGGTAAATTCTAAAAAGTGCAAGACAAAAAACAATAAAGTATAAAGTATAATATAATAAATAAAGTCCAGTTGTTTTTGTCTTGAACTTTTTTGAATTTGTCATTATAGCCACGTTTTCCTATTACATGATACAACAGCCAACCTCATGCCATACACCTAGTATTACTCTGCTGCCATTAAGTACTGCAGTTTGTTTGTTTGTCAGTCAGAATGAATGGAAACAGTCATATCTCAGTCAAAAAATGGTTTATAAATATGGGGGAGAATCCATAAATGTCACTTCGGCCTATAAGTCGCAGAGCATGTAAATTATGCAAAAAACTGCGACTTACAGGCTGAAAAATACAGTACCGTATTTTCCGCCTGATAATTCTCACCTTTCTATAAGTCTCTTTGTCCAATTATTGGCAATAAATTGGAAAAATCCATAAACGTGTCACACCTTTATTTAAAGACCGTGTAAAGTAAAATTAAATTTGTGTTTTGAGTTTGTCACACGGCATAAATATGTGTTATTAATCACCCATATAAATCTGACTGATTAAAAACATTGTTTACCTTATAAAATTAAGTCTCAAAAATCATGAAAAAACATGATTTTGCCTTGGTCTGAAACTCTGGGGGCGTGTCAGCGCGTGGGCGTGGTTTCAGCGCAGTACTGCGCCGTGTCCTGCCCCCTGAGCTGACTGTGTGTGGAGGACAGGAGCAGCAGTAAACCTGCTCTGTTTTTATCTGAGTTCTGGCAGCTCTGGCTGTAACACCAGCTCATTTTTCCAAGAGTTACGCTGTTTTTAGTGCACTAACAACTCTGGTTTTGTTTTTAAAGTTGAGGACACATAACTCCGCTGTTATGTGTTTAATAATAAGCGCTATTTTAGAAGATGAGCAGCGGACTCGCTGCACCCGGTCCGACCCGGTCGCCTGCATGCGGGGTCTGTGTTGGTTAATCACGTTGATAAGTTATCTCATCTGTGTCAGCGGAGTCACGGCGTTTCACGGTGCGCGTGGCAGGATTTCAGCTCCACGCGGATCGCTCACACACACACACACATACACACCGTAGTCACACACGCGGGGGGCGCGGAGGTGCGCAGAGGTTTAGGTGGCAGTGGTCGCTCCAGCAGCACGCCTGGTTTGTTTGACTCCCTCCTGCGTCTCAATGTCACAATGGAGCGGCTGCAGTCCTCCATGCGTAAAAGGAGTGAGAGTAATGGAGGGAGACGGTCGGCAGCGAGTGAACGGCTCCACCGAAGAATGCATTTATACGGCTGGAGCTGCAGGGGGTGGGGCTTGTTACCGTGTGACGAAACACGGTAACATTTAAACCACGCCTAAAAAATCCTGAAACAGAAATATCTTTATACACAGTTTGATCTATAACTCCAAAATTAATTGAGCTACAATTTTGAGACTTTTTACTCATTTACAAGATTACAATTATGACATATATAATGTTTATTGAAGAAAATGTTGAAATTCACTTTACACTGTCTTTAAGTCGCATCTATTATGCGTCACCGCTACGTGCCGCGTCAGCGCGTCTTTTGACCTGCTGAAAATGGCGGCCACGAGCGAGCGAGCACGGAAGGACTTTACAAGATTAACACCGTAGAAACAATTATTTGTTTTCTGAAAATTATAGCAAAGATGTGTCTTAGCCGAACTTTTCCTTGATAAATGAACGCAATTGTCAAATCAGCTGGATTAAAAAAAGTATTTTTGCCATGTGCACGCTCGCGGATGGACGGCTTTATTTCTTTAAAATTTAGCTAAATAAACGCTGAAAAATATATATTTCTTAGCTGACATTATAGTACAAGGGTTCCTGAGCTTAACCGTTCCTTAATAAATTCACGAAATGGTCAAATCAGCTGGATTTTAAAAAGTATTTTTGCCATGTGCACGCGCGCGGATGGACAGCTTTATTTCTTTAAAACTTAGCTAAATAAACGCTTAAAAATATATTTCTTAGCTGACATTATAGCACAAGGGTTCCTGAGCTTAACCGTTCCTTAATAAATTCACGAAATGGTCAAATCTGCTGGATTTAAATTGTTTCGCTTTGACGTCTTCCAAACCGTCGCGTGCGCTGCGAAAATAAATTATAAATAAATCTAATTTTAGCTCGAATGTCTCATACAGGTAACAGTTTGTAAATGTCCATGTTTTGATTACTTTCTGTAAGTTTGATAAAAATCTGTCCGGTAGTTCATGACTTATTTACCGTAGATAAACTCGTTGCTAACAAACACTGAGCTAACAATACAGTAGTTCATACCTCCAGAGCAGGAGGCCGGTCTGCAACAGAGTCAGTCCGACCAGAGGAGCCTGCCGTCGGACACATGAGGTGGGAACGGTCGGTGTACCCTAGCGGACAAACGTGGTACTGCACCATTTTTTGCCAAAATGAAAAACGGTTATATCTGAGCCAAAAATTGGTCTAAAAATATGGGAAAAAATCCATAAACAAGTCTCACCTCTCTATTAGTCGCAGGGCATGCAAATTAGGCAAAAGGGTGCGACTTATAGACCGGAAAATACGGTAGTTATTATTTTTCTCCCTCTCTTTTTGAATTGTGCATGTTTTCAGTGTTGAATTCGTTTAATTAAACTGTTCTCTTTTCAAGTTTACAGTTTTTCGCTTGCCATTAGAGATAGGTTTTGTGTGGGAACAATTACATAACTTTTTGTCTTGGGTTAGATTTAAATAACAAGTAGGTCAGTGCTTTTATTGAGGCAAGAACAAACTTGATGTATCCAGTAATTCTTATAAAACTACATTTACTACCAAAGTTTAGGAAGAAAATGACAGTAATGTATCACTTTACAATTAGTTGCTCTGAACTGAAATACAAGAGGTTGCCGCTACGGTTGCAACTCAGTGTCGTAATGGTATTAAAAATAGTGATGGTATCAAAAAGTATTAAAAGGCATTAAATTTAACTTAAGAATTTCTGTATATGCCCTGTTATAAGTGTTAGGTATTTTCCCTTGTACTTTTAAATAAATAAATCACACGAGACAACAGAGTGAGATTTTGAACGACTCTTTTCAAAGAGGGGAAATTCACCACTGACCAGGATCAGGATGAACTCCAACTTGCTGGAGTTTGAGTCCGTCTTTTATTCAAGCAAGTGGGAGTGGAAACAGAAATCAGCAAGGTTAAACACAGCAGTTTCATCTGATCACATTTTGTCAGACGATAAGGCTGGGTTGAAACATTCTGGAACATTCCGTGGTTATCTGTTCTTGGAAAACTAATGATTTATTGTGCAGGCATGAACAGTTTCTGATAATCAGCTTGTGCACCGAGTAGAAACAGGACCAATGTCACAGTAAACTCTGTGAAACTCAAGACACTTGATAAACTCAAATTAAGGTTTAAAATTATAAGAAATAAAGAAATTTAAATGCCTTTAACAACAAGTGTCAGGGGATTTTAGGTAGAGGTTATGGATGTTTATTAGCAACTAATGTTAAACTATGTGTGAATTAGAGAATTGCTTTGCTGCCCAAAAGAGACAGCTCAGAGCTTTGTGAGGAGCACGGAGCCTGCACACCTGATAAACTCCAAGGCCGCCTCCTCCGTTGTCTGTAAGCTAGAAAGTAGAGATCGTCTTGACCTCATCTCTTTCTGATAAGGATTATAAAAAGGACTTCTTTGTACTGTCCTTGGACAGACCTCGTGACTTCAATGTAACGTTAAAAAAAGGAGTTTGTGTTATGCTTGTGGTTAACACAAACTCCTTTTTTTTCTCCAATAAAAGACAAACGTAAAATAAGTTCAACCGAGTGAGATTCGAACCCGAGTCGAGAAAAGGATTGGAGCGGAAACCCACCGCTCTACCAGTGAACCACCGGGTATGTTGCACTTAGTAGTTCCAGTTTTCCTTTTAAGGGATCGCCCCTCAGAAAATCCTGGCTACGCCCATGTAAAACAAGCTGATTTGTAACCAGTTATTAACAAAAATTAAACTCAGAAACACTAATATATATATTCAGCTAACAATTTTTTTAGGGGTTTCTATAGTTAAATTTTAATGAAATTCAGCTTGCGCTGAGGTTGTTGTTAGAACGATGCAGTCGCAGTTGATGACTCAACACGCAACAGTCCCGCCCCTGCTGCAAACAACGAATCAAATGATGAGCAGTACATGACGTCAAACTGGGCCCGGGAGCTCGGCTTGATTAGAACCTTCGTTGGTCGGGTTCCAAAACTCGGGCTGCCGCCGGCCCGAGAAGGCAAATGCGAACAACACGAACCTGGGTTAGAAGCCGGGTGGGGCTGGGCTGGGAGGGCTGTGCAGTGCGAAAACGGCTTCTGTAAGGCTGTTTTGAACTCTGCCCTCTTGCAAGTAAACTGGGTTGAAAAATCTCGTGTCCTCGAGTGGTTTATTTAAGTGAAGAGATGATGAAAGGATATTTAATTAATCTGACAATAAGCCCCATTATTCATACAATATTATCACTATTTGGTATACTCATATATGAAAATAAACATCACAAAACCATACAATTGAATCAGTGTGTGTTTTAAGGTAAATTATATTAATCCCACGAAAAGAACTCGGGTTTTGGGGTTAAATTGTTCGAGGCTGATAACTTAATAATTCATAAATCAATTTCCTCAAAATTCAGTTGTGCCCCTTTAATTTTAAATAATTATAAATAAAAAAGTTATAATTCGTAATTTATAATAAATAAAACCAATATTTTAACCCATATTCCTCCACTAACCTATTTAGCAGATCTGGTGAGACACGTGAGAAATGGCACGAGCAGCTCTGAGTCTTGAATGAAGAACTCCTGGAACATGCTGGGTCCAGTTTGTAAAT
>JBBPBX010023858.1:0-11459 GCA_038048925.1 Garcialebias charrua
AAAAAAAGTATTTAAATATTTATTTTATATTTAACCATAAGTTATTAGGTCCTGTAAATCAGAGATGATTATGTAACCTTTTATAATTTTTCTTAATATCAGGAAAAATACAATGGGAAATGTTTGCAATCAATCCTCTCTCAGTCACGTTTTAAATGGAATGCTGAAGTAAGAAAGTAATAATTTGTATATGTGTGTTCACAGATCCACCGAGAATTCTCCAAGCAAGACAATCAAATTTCTTGGTTTGTAAAATTATTTAAATAAAAATCTACTTCTCAACATCAACTTTAGTTCTCGTGCCATATTTATGTTTATTTTTATTTTATTTATGTATATATATATATATGTTTCTTCTCAATTACAGAATTTAGTTTAAGTTAAGTTAAGGAGTTACCCACAGTTTGACCTTCCCCAGACCACAAATGGCTCATGGGATCCGAAGGCCTTAGTTTTGTTTGACAATTTGCAAGTTTTTTGGTGTCCAGTTCTCCTCTCAAAAAGACTACAGGTTTCCGGAACTCCTTCAGGGAGAGTTGCCAGTGATGCCAGTGAATCCCGCCTTGACTCGAGGTCCTGCTAGGGACGGCTGAAAACGAGGGTGAACGGGACCCCAACAGGTGGTGGAAAGGACGCGTCATCTTCTCGAGAGAAAGAGCAGCAGCTATTACATCTGAGTGACCGGTGCTCCCCTGAAGGAGAAGTTTGGAACGATCGCTGAGCCAGATTTTGAGATGGATCTGGTCAGAGCAAAGCTCCCCACTTTGTGGCTTGACTACACTATGCCACACACAATTCAGGGTTGCGACCTGCTACTGTGCCCGCAATTCATGCCTGAATAGACTAAACAACAGACAGCTGGACAAGACTGAAGCCATCAAACTGCCTGATGCCCTCCACCCACAAGGCGCACAAAAAGCTTTCCCCAAAGAAAAGAATGAACTTTGACAGAAACCCAAGAAGAAAAAGACTTGAACAAAAAGCTCTCCCCAAAGAAAAAAATGAACTTTGACAAAAACCCAAGAAGGAAAAGACTTGAACAAAAAGCTCTCCCCAAAGAAAAAAAATGAACTTTGACAAAAACCCAAGAAGAAAAAGACTCGCACAGAAACTCACAGAAGAGGAAGACTTGAACAAAAGCTCCCCCCCAGAAGAAAAAAAGACTCTTCTCCCCCCCCAGGATGAAATGAACTTATTCCACACACAAAGAACTTCCCCCCCCAGATGAGATGGACTTGGACCCAACAATGAAAAACTGGACTTATTCCACACACAAAGAACTTCCCCCCCCCAGATGAGATGGACTTGGACCCAACAATGAAAAACTGGACTTATTCCACACACAAAGAACCCCCCTCCCCCCAGATGACATGGATTTGTGCCCAACAATTTCTGCCACAAACAAATCCCCAAGGAACAGAAAGAACGTGTTCTGAAAACGGGGCACTCCCTCCCCAGGAAAGACACTGAAATTACCCTCCCACACCAAAAACAAAAAAAAAAAAAAGGGATGGATGCTGTGAAGAAGAATGGTTGATCTATTTCATTTTTTAAGTTCAAACCGGTTGTTTTTACTTTCCTGGGCAATAGTTGATATCAAAGAAGTTTCAAACTTATTTTATTTTTGTGCCCATAAAGGGCTATTTTGTTGTGTGTTTGAGAATTATTTCCCACATCTTTGAAAGTGTATGAGTTCTATTTAATTGTTTAAGACAAATTAGATTGGTTCTGGCTAAAAACAAATTAGATTGGTTCTTTTTTGGTTAAAACAAATTAGATTGGTTTTTTGGTTAAAAGAAATTAGATTGGTTCTGGCTAAAAACAAATTAGATTGGTTCTTTTTTGTTTAAAACAAATTAGATTGGTTCTTTGGTTAAGACAAATTAGATTGGTTCTTTTTATTTTAAAACAAATTAAATTGCTTATTTCTTTTATTTGTTTAACACAAATAGATTAGTTCCTTTTATATATATATGTTTCTTCTCAAAAGTTTTATTTCTTTGGAAAAAGCTTAGTTTTGTGGGTAAATAGACTAATCCCTGCTAAATATATTATTCCTTTTAAAAACTTTTGACATAAGCCATAAAGTGAGACCTTACTCATTGCAAAATTCTCCTCAAAATCTTTATTTCTCTCAAACATTGAAATAAGTCATGAAATATGACAATCAACAGAGTTCTCCAAAACTTTATAATCTCTCAAACCATCCTAAAAAAGGTGATTCTGCATGTTCAGGGCGTTACTGTGGGGGCACGGGACGGTGGTGTGAGTTTTTGCCTCTAATTAGAAATTCGGCCTCAGAGGTTGTTTTCCGCACCGCTCACCTGATTGATAATGATCAGTTTATATATGATAAAGAGGATGAAATGATGGAGATGTTCAATATTTATCATCTAAAACTAATTACTCTGACCCAATAATTATAACCCAGCTCACTTATATCAAATATTCTCTGTTCCCTTTAAACACTTATATTTGATAGTACAAACATGTTGTTTGCTTTTTCTCTGATACAGAAAAGACAGTCTTCTAGCCTTGACAAATGTTGGGATTAGATGTTCTTGTTTGATCAGAACCATGACTTGTTTGTTTTATCTGTAAGACGTCAGAGCTTGTCAAACTCCACCTGCTTCTTGTATAAATAGCTTGTCATGTCCAGTACAATTTGGAATTGTGCAGGACAATGTATTTGAGACCAAAATAAGTTTCAAAGGACATTAAAAGCCCTTCCCCCTTGCAAGGTTGTTTGTCTGATTTAACACTGTTCTCTTGTTTATCTTTGTGTGGTTTTTATTAAGGTAACAGGGGTTTAAAAATCCCCATCAACTTTATTGGCCAGTTCTGTACTACATATTCTCCTTGATCTTATACACCCACCAAAACTTATACAATTAAAAATCCCAGATGAATGTGTGTGTGTGTGGTTTCACATAAATGTGTACCTGTGTTTAGCAGTGTTCCATAATCTGATTTGAACGTTTCGGTGCTGCAACAGACACAATGTGATATTGGCAGTTACCTAATGCTTTTCATAACATTCACAAGGGAGAAAAATTCATACCATTATTCATTTTAAAACAGGAAATCTACAATAAAGTACCAGTATTCCCAAGATCCAAATGTTCTTATGGTCCTAAAAAAAGAAGAAAAAAAAAGTATACAGTACTTCATCCTCCAAAACCACAATTCACTTCTAAAAAATGGTCCAGTAATTTCAGAACTGGTCTATAATTAAAATAAAAAAATAACATTGTTATTATTATTAGACCTTTATTTATACAGGTCGTTCCCATTGAGCCTCAAAGACATTTACAAAAACACACAACATACAGGCAGATGAGAAAAAGAGAACACGTGGGTGGAGGAAGCCAAAAAAAAGTAATGTCTCACACCATGTCCTGGTGGGGAAACAGGGCTTTGCATCCCTAAACAGGATTAAGGTGGTACAAAAAAAAGGATGAATGAACTTGATTTGCTGCCAAAAGTTTTAGTTGTATGAAGAGTTGTTTTATTTTTTGTTTTGTTTTTTAATCCTTGCATGCTCATTTTTTTTAATGCTCTTTCTATCAGCAGGAATTGACACACCTATCTCACCAACTTGAGCTCATGGTTAGTTGAGCAGAAACTGTTGTGGAATGTGATTTTTTTTTACAGGATCAGTGCTTTGCTGTTCTCTTCCAACTTTTGTTGTTTACACCTGGGAAGCTTGGAGACTTAACCACCAGAGGATTATATTAAACAGCCACATAGTTATGCCTCTTTGTTTACCTTGTCCTGGTTAGCATCCCTCACGCTGCTTCTGAATAGTGCACTCATCTTAGCACACTGTGCATGCAGCAGACCCCTACTTTTATGACTCAGTAGTACTTAAGGCTGTAATATCTGGTGGTTCAGGCCACTAGAACATCCTAAAGCATTTTAGAATACATATTTCCTTCTAAAAATCCAACTCTAAAGTCACAACTTATGTTAGGATAGAGTTCAATGAGTTTGACTGAGTTTCTTGAAGCTTTTTGGACTGATGAAGTCTTGGATGAAAGATGAAATGCTTCATCAAAAAGAAACCGTCCAGAGGACCTGACTTAACTTTGTTGTATTTTTTCTACCTGGACTATTGAACATGAATCAGTTTCAAATGTGTTTGATTTGTTTGTTTTTATTGCACTTTTTTCTTTCTTTTCTTTTACACTTTTGGTAGTGATTTTCTCTCCAACACTGTACTGAAACTGCCAACCTTGAAATTAAGAGACAACATGAACCTTCAAGTGGAGCTGATTAAAAAAATAAAAATACTCTGACCAAACCTCTTTAGTTTTTTTTTGTTTTTTTTGTTAAGACACAGCAATTGTTTTTACGCTGGATGCCCATACTAACACAACCACAGACCACCGAGCTACCACAGTCCTCTGTGTGGAGCAGAGCTGCTATCCAGGTTGCCTGGGGGAGAAGATGGTGGGGGTTAAGGGCCTTGCTCAAGGGCCCAGAGTGGAGCAAATGAAGGTGGAGACAGGTGTGACTGCTTCACTTATCCCACCCACATTTTTTATGTTGTTGGTACCGGGGCTTGAACTGGCGATCTTCCAATCACAAGCTCACCTTCTTAACATCTGCACCACCACTCCCAATCAAACCTCTTTACATAACATGGGAAATGTTCATAAAATAAAAAAACCTTAAGCCTTTGTTATTGGAAAAATGATGCATACACATTTTCATACACACGCGGCAAATACTGAGATGGCAAAAAAAAAAAAAATCAGTAATGAATGTCCTTATCTCTATTATCTCTCTAACAAAACTGTGGGAATAGTTTCAAATTCTGAAAATTTAGAAGGCTTTGATAATAAATGCAAATTTGTGTTTGTGCAAGTGCGTGCTCAAACACTCATTTTCAACCTCAAACAGGTGCACGAACACAGATGCAAAGGGGCATTACAATCTCTTAGGACTAACAAGGAAACAATCTCTTTGTATAGGCAGATGTAATTTCCGTTCCCATTTCCTCTGCACGGACGGCAATTACTGATCCTCAGCCAGGCAGTGAAAGGAGCTAATATTGTTCCGATATGATAATCATTGGCTTATTGGACAGCACATTAGAGGACTGTTTGTATGTCGAGGCTGAAGGGACAGATCAGAGTCAGAGTCAGAGTCAGAGAGAATTTATTGTCATTTGCACCGCATGTAGTACATGTGTTGAAAACGAGATTATGTACACAGGGTCCCAGTTACATCCAACAACAAATGCAAGAGAAATACAATAATAACATCTAGGATTAACTAAGAGAGACATCACATCAGCTAGTAATACACTAAGCCCTAATGTAGTAGAAAAACATCATTATAAACAGCAGCACGAACATGAGCAGATGGTCACAGATGAACGCAGCAACAAGAAACAGATCAGTACAGTATCAGTATGATGTGACATTTTGCAGTGTTTATTCTTATTATTTATTTATTCATGAGTCTGACAGCCTCAGGGTAGAAGCTGTTTCTCAGTCTAGTGGTTCTACATTTGATGCTCCTCAACCTCCGTCCCGAGGGGAGTGGTGCAAAGAGTGAGTGTGCTGGGTGAGTGAGGTCTTTCATGATGCAGGTGGCTCTTTTTCTGCATCTGGAGGTGTAAATGTCTGTGATGGTGGGGAGACTGACTCCCACAGACTTCTGTGCAGCCTTCACCACTCTAGAGCTTTCCTCTCTGCAACTGTGCAGCCTCCATGCCACACATTGATGCTGGAGCACAGGATGCTCTCCACTGCACACCTGTAGAAGGAGGTGAGGACTGGGCTGCTCAGACCGGCTCGTCTCAGCCGTCTGAGGAAGTAGAGTCTCTGATGACCTTTCTTGATCAGGCTGGTGGTGTTATTGCTCCAGCTGAGGTTATCATTCAAGTGTACACCCAGGTACTTGTAGCTGGAGACCACCTCCACCGCAGATCCACCTATATACAGTGGGGTGTGGGTGTGTTTGTTCCTTCTGAAGTCCACAATCATCTCCTTCGTCTTCTTCACATTCATGTGAAGGTTGTTCTCTTTGCACCAGCTCTCCAGATGTTCCACCTCCTGTCTGTAGCTGGATTCATCATTATCTGTGATGCATCCCACCACAGCTGTATCATCTGCAAACTTAACAATATGACAGCCTGGATGTGTGGCTGTACAATCATATGTGAGCAGAGTGAACAGAAGAGGGCTCAGCACACATCCCTGAGGAGAGCCAGTGCTGAGGGTGATGGTGGAGGAGGAGAAGTTGTGGATCTTCACGGACTGTGGTCTGTCTGTTAAGAAGTCTAAGACCCAGTTACAAATAGAGGGGCTTAGTCCAAGTGTGGATAGTTTGTCTATCAGAGTTTGGGGGATCATGGTGTTGAAGGCAGATGTGAAGTCCACAAAGAGCAGACGCACGTATGAGTCCTTCTGATCCAGGTGGGTGAGAGCAGTGTGGACCACGGAGGAGATGGCGTCCTCTGTTGATCGGTTCTCACGATATGCATATTGATGAGGGTCCTCGTTGATGTTGACGGCTGTCTTGATGTGGGACATGACCAGTTTCTCAAAACATTTAGCGACTATCGGGGTGAGAGCCACCGGTCTATAGTCATTCAGACCAGTCACTGTGGAGCTTTTTGGGACTGGGATGATGGTGGCGGTCTTCAGGCAGGTGGGAACTGACTCCAGTGCAAGTGAGGTGGTGAAGATGTCAGCCAGCACCTCACAGAGCTGGTCCGCACATTCCTTCAGAACTTTCCCTGGGATGTTGTCTGGACCCGTAGCTTTATGAGGGTTGATCCTTCTGAGACTGCCTCTCACTTCTGCTGCGGTCACTTTGAGGTGCTCCTCGTCTGGTGATGAGGTGAGTCTGGTGCTAGTTGGTCTGTTTGGATCATCAAAACGTGCATAAAACTTATTGAGGGCATCAGGCAGGGATGGGTCCCTGGGGCATTGTTTGCTTTTGCCCTTGTAGTCTGTTAAGCATTTGATGCCCTGCCACATGCTCCTTGGATCATGTGAGGTGAACTGTCCCTCGATCCTCTGTGCATACGCGGCTTTGGCCTTCTTTATGCCATCATCCAGTTCTCTCCTGCACTTTCTCAACTCCTCAGTATCTTTAGACTTGAATGCAGTGTCCCTGGCTGCCAGCAGGGTGCGGACATCTTTATTTAGCCAGGGTTTTTGATTGGGGTAAAATTTAACACACTTTCTTATGGATACATTTTCAGCACATGTACTGATGTAACCCAGGACAGAGGAAGCATAAAGCTCCAGGTCAATTGAATTTCCATTCGTAGCTGCCTCTTTGAAGACAGACCAGTTTGTGTTTTCAAAGCAGTCCCTCAGCATGGGGGAACTATCTTGGCGCCACGATGTTATCACTCTTTGTTCTGGCATCGAACGTCGGAGTGGGGGGAGCTGTCTAGGGACCAATAGCAGGGAGCGATGGTCGGAAGCCCCGATCGGTGGGCGTGGCTTCGCCGTGTACGCCCCCTTCACATTCGTGTAGACCTGGTCTAATGTCTTATTTCCTCGTGTTTCTGTGAAAACGTGCTGATTGAAGGTTGGAAGGATGGCACGTAAATCCACGTGATTGAAGTCCCCGGAAACAATGAAAAACCCCTCAGGATATTTACACTGCAGCGAGGTGAGTAACTCATGAATTTCTTCCTGGGCGACTTTAGCATTAGCATCGGGTGCTATGTAAACATTGCTTATTATTATCGCTGAATAGTCGCGGGGGAGGTAATGTGGCCTACATCTTATTGTTAAAAGCTCCACAGCAGCTGAGCAGATCCTGCTGATAACGGCACAGTTCGTGCACCAGTCTTTGTTAACGTAAATGCAGACACCCCCACCTCGCGTTTTCCCCGTAGTCTCGATGCACCGGTCCGTTCTGAAAAATAGTTTATTATCCAACTCGTAAACAGAGTCAGGAGTGTCTTCATTGATCCATGTTTCCGTGAGACAAAGCACCGAACATCTCCTCATCTCCTCCGACGTTGTTACTCTCAGACGAAGCAGGTCCATCTTGTTGTCGAGCGAGCGCACGTTAGACAGAAATAAAGCCGGCATCGGGGGTTTACCGGTTTTAGCGTCTGCTCGTAGTCTCGTCATGATTCCTGCTCGACAGCCACGCTTTTTCCCTCGAGAGCATCTCTTTCTCTTCTTTCCTCCGCGCATCTGCTTCCAGAAAGATGATCTAAGCAGATCCAATCTTCCGAGTTCTGATTTGAGTTCGTTGCTGATTTCAGCTGTGCCTTGTGGTAAATCCGCTCCAATTCTCAACAGCTCAGTTCGGCTATAATTCACCCGCAAAAAACGCGCAGAGTCAGGTACAAAAACACTATTAAAACTACTAAAAACTGGGGATGTTCTGGAAGCCCATGAAGCTGCTACTGGTCTGAGCGCGGCCATCTTGGATGGAGGGGGATGAGAAACTGGACACACAAGGAACTGCACACAGATGGGTGCAGACACAGACCCACATGCATACTTACGGACCGCTGACATGCGTATCCCTCTCTGCTGTATTGTTCCCTTTGTTTCTTCGCACTTTTATGCAAAGTGCACCAAGAAAAACAAACCGAAAAAAAAAAAAAAAATCTATCCATCAATTTAGTTTTAACTGCTTCTTCCTTTTTGGGTCACAGGGGTCACTGGTGCGCATATCCAGCAATCACTGTGCGAGAGTTAGGGGACACCCTGGACATGTCTCTAGTCCATCACAGGGACAGATAGAGACAAACGAGACAAACAACCATTCACTCACTCACACCCAGAGACAATTTAGAGTTACCAATCAGTCTAACATGCATGTTTTTGGTCTGTGGGAGGAAACAGGAGTACCAGGAGAAAACACACATATGTACAGAGAGAACATGCACACTCCACCCAGAATGGTTCGATCCGGCGACCCTCTCGCTGAGAAGCACCAGCTCTACCAACTGTGCCGCAATGCCGCCGACCACAAAATATTCAATACAAATAATAATGTAGTTAACTTTATCTAATTTTCAGTATTTTCTTTATGTAGTTAAAATAATAAGGCAGCACGGTGGCACAGTTGGTAAAGCTGTTGCCTCTCAGCAAGTAGGTTACCCTGGTTCAAATCCCGGTCTGGGGGCCTTTCTGGGTCGAGTTTGCATGCTCTCTCCGTGCATGCATGTGTTTTCTCCAGGTGCTCTGGTTTCCTCCCACAGAACTAAAACATGCATGTTAGGCTGATTGGTAACTCTTAATTGTCCCTAGGTGTGAGTGAGAGAGTGAATGGTTGTATGTGTTCCTGTGATAATAATAATAATAATTTTTATTAATAATCCACTTTACATACAACAGATCTCAAAGTGCTGTGTATGAACATTAAATAAAATCAAGATAAAAAATCAACCATAAATGCAACCAAGAGGATAGTGCCTCACAGATGATTGCATCAAAAACTTAAATTCACAAAATGCAGATAAAATACTCAAATAAAAACTGGGTGCAATAAAAACAAAAGCACAATTAATTAATTAAAAACTGGATAAAAAGAAAGGTTTTAAGACCTTTTTTAAAACATGTCACGGTCTGTGGGGCCCTCAGATATGAGGGCAGGGCGTTCCACAGCCGAGGGGCAGCGCAGGAGAAAGCCCGGTCTCCCATTGTGCGAGACCGAGACCTGGGAGTGAGAAGAAGATGAGTGTTGGAAGAGCGGAGAGTGCGGGAAGGACAGTGAGGAGTGAGAAGTTCTTTTAAATAAGATGGTGCATTACCGTACAAGCACTGGAAGGTGAGTAGATACATTTTGTAAGTGATCCGGGCAGAAACAGGAAGCCAGTGTAGTGAACGGAGTACAGGAGTGATGTGCTCATGCTTACACACTCTCATCAGGACCCTGGCAGCGCTGTTTTGGACATACTGTAGTTTTTGTATGTTCTTGCCAGGAATCCCGAAGAGAAGTGCATTGCAGTAATCCAGTGATGTACTGGAGACCTGTCCAGGGTGTCCCCTGCCTCTTGCACAGTGATTGCTGGACATGGGCACCGACGATCCTCACGACCCACAAAGGGAGAAGCTGGTAAAGAGGATGGATGGATGGATGGATGGATGGATGGATGGATAAAACAAAAATATTGTGTAACAAAGAAAGTAAAAGCATTGAGAAACTAAATATATCAGTGAGGATATTGAGAGACAAAACACCTGAATATTATGAAGACGCAAAATTGTGTTTGAGCTAAATATCTTACAGTCATTGTGAGGACTTGTGAGTAACATGTAACATATGGTTTTAACACATTTAAATTGTTTGGACATTATTAATGTTGCACATGACTACACACAGCTGTGCTTGCACATGTTCCACATGTTTAATCTATAAATATTTTGTACAAGACAGAGCAAAGCAAGGCCCAAGAGTCACTTTTGTTTATGTATTTATTTATTTATTTATGTGTGGACCACTTATAGTCTTAAAAAAACTCAGAAGGGAGCTCTTAAGCTGTCTAAAGAGCAATTATTAAAGGCTGTTGTCAGCCTCTACGATCCCACATCACGTTCTGAATCATGCCAGACGTTGAATTAAATAATATTGGCCTGATCTTATTGGTGATTCATTTATTTTTAATTTAAAAAAAAAAGTCTGTGATGAAGATATTGCAACAATGAAAGATACATCTAACTGATTACAATCACAATAAAAATATTAAAGCAGTAATAAGTCAATGGTCTGGAAAAAATAAGAAGGAATATTAAATTATCTATGTACAGAAGGACAGTATATAAGTTGGTTCATATACTGTTTGACAAAAACATACTTGTGACGTGGAGATATATTACAGTTATGTAATGAAATGTTTTGCATGAGTCAAAGTAAAACTAAAAAGATTAAGAGTCCTTTCAAATTGTACACTTTAGGAAAATGCTTAGTGATATCTTCAGAAACGAGTGTAAAATATTAATTTATAACAATGTTGTTAAAACTGAAATAGGACCTAGTAAAACATCTATCTGTTCACAGAAAATATATAATATTACTTTTGAATAAAAAGAAAAAACAAATCAGGAATTATTTTGATTCTTTTTGCAATTATTTACGCCATTAAGCATTTTTAAGTGATATATTCCTTCATTCAACCTTTATTTAGTCAGGTAAATCTTATTGAGCCTCATGCTCATTTACGAAAGCGACCTGCTAAAACTAAAGAACAATGAACAGCAATGGTAGAATTTCCTTAAACAATAAACAATAAACAATAGAAAACAAAAGAGAAAAAAACAAAAGAGAGAAATACTTTTTTTTTTTTAAACAAAGTATCAAAAAACTAGCAAAACATTATAAGGTAGACGTATAAAATCAAAGACAGGAACAAATCTGCATTGGTTTTTGCCAGGATTCAACAGATTCTGAAAACCATTTAGAGAAGTCAAGGTCGAGAGCTTCAGATCTTTTTGTAAGATATTCCATGAAGCAGGAGCAGAGTA
>JBBPBX010023858.1:11470-25164 GCA_038048925.1 Garcialebias charrua
TATATGCAGAATAAGAGGCATCCAAGCAAGTGCAACATATAATAAAGTAGCTGTAACATTTGCAAACATGCATTGTCTTGACATCAAGTCTACGAATCATGCTGAAATTAATTGTTTGTTCAATGAAAACTCATACGGGTGCAATCAATCTCCATTAGGAATGCTGAAGCAGGCACAATATGGAGACCGGTTGTCTTTATTCAGGTAATTTAACTTTTTACAGAACTTGTGGAAGCTGCAAGTGAGAGTAAACATCAAATCAATGTAAAGCACAGTAAAGAAATAAATAATAGTATTCCAAATAACTTGGCAGAATCCTTACAAGAGTGGTCAAGACTTTGAAAGCTTTTACTTTATTCTCATGGTAAAGCTTGAAGCTATACTACCAGTTAAATGGGAAGTCAATATAGGTCACCCAGATAAACTCATTGACAGAGCTAAACATTTAACACTTGTATGATTGTATTGCATTCATTTGTATATTTGCTGAACGAGTCTCTTGATCAAATAAGATGCTAAGCCGAGATGCATCAAGTGTGCTTTAAAAGGGGCTGTTGGTGGCAAAACATGAATATGCTGCTTCAATCTTCCGAGACTTTTTCTGTGTTCTGTGTCACTGCCAGCATGAGGATGTTTTCCCGGTGCAATTTTGCATTCATTGAGACTGCTTCACTGAATAAAGATTTAATTGAGGACCCTTGAAGTATTTGCACTGCAACTGTCAACTATTAACCTCGGTAATTAGAGTTTATGATGATAATTTTCTCTTGCTGCTTCACAGCCACAGCGCCGACCAGGCTGCCGAGTGACACTTGAGGAGGCAGGAGTGAGTGACAGAGGAGAGGATTAACAGTCAGCCTGACCAGATGGTGGGAAGTGTGGTCCACACAGTGCTGTAGCTTAATACAAAAGCAGAATGTCCAAGATAAAAGTGTCAATGACAGTAAAATATATGCACATATTCACTAAACCTTCACTTATACAAACAGATTTGAATCAGGTTCAGTGTATGTCTAAATTTACACTTGAAGAATTACATGCTCTGTGGGTAAAAGCGCAAGATTTAAAGTTTATGAGATTGAGGACTAACATCAGACGATATAAAAGGCTTTTTACAAACTGGATTGCATTCCCTATACTGTATTGCATTCCTCATCGTGCATGACCAAACTATGGAACACCAAAATGCTCAAAATTAAATAAATAAATAAATAAATAAAGCATTATGAAATAAGAAAATATAAAATTGTTGTGATTTAATTTCATAATTGTGTTTTTTATGGATTCTTTATTTCATAATTGTTATTTCATTGTAGCATATTTATTTCATAATGCCACTTTTCAGCATAATTACTTTAGCTGTCAATCAATGTAGTGGGTTGGACCTTCACGCCTACTGGCTGATCCTTCACAGCCATTAGTTTTCCTGAATACCTGCTCACAGGTACAGCTAGCATAGCAGCTAGCAGCGACTGGCTAGGTCAACAGTCATGAAGGATGGCAGAGTTGCATGAACTTCATTCAGCTCATGTAACTTTAGCAGATAAAATTTGAGAGGACTACATTCTCAGAAGATACAGGTGCGTGACAAAAAGTGATGGACTGGCAAAAGGGGACTCATACTATTTATGATTTACATTAATATATGGGAATTATATAATAATATCATAATATATTAAGCTTTTTTGACCATTAAAGTGTATTTTTTAAGGTAAAAGTAAATGGAGACACACATTTGCTATAATTTGGAGCACACAAATAATCATTTTCATGTGTTAATCTTGTTAAATTTGAAGAACTAAAACAGCAAGTTCTCCCATGCGCGCTCCCGTGTGCCGATTGATTTTTGGTGCTGTGGCCTTATCAGTGTAGAGATAAAAGCTCAGATATCATAGAACGGCAGACCATTTTTTTTGTCTTCTTTTTGTTATAAAGTTGCAATTATTAAAAAGAGTTTTGGGAGAAAATACCTAATATGTGGTTCAATTTGCCAATCCCATGATGCACTTGTACAAAATAATCTACAAGTGGATACTGTAGATACTGTGGATGCCTTTCTTTTCTAAGTGTTAAATCTTTTTAAAGACGATAAGACAGAGCACAAAAGTAAGGGGGAAAAGAAAAACAAGCAACAAAAACAAGAGAATGAGATTATTTTAGAGCTGTTACAAGTTCATTATATTATTCACTGCTTATCTGTTTCAATGTTTGAGCTTTTGTTTGTTTCATTTCTCTTGTCATTATTCTTTTTTCTGTGTTATGTCTTATCGACGCTGTGCAGGGGTTCCATGGCACTCTAAGAAACTTAATTTGATTATCAGGTATTAAAATCAATTTTATTTCCCTCTTTTTCAACTTTTTGCAGCTCCTTAGTCCCTAGCAGGTTTATGTTGTCGTGTGGAAAAATGCCGTGACTTCCGGGACTAAAGAACAATGAAAAAAGTAGATTCCCTCCAGCATTGTCTGCACAGTGACAGAGCTTTTAGAAAATGTTGTGGCCAATTTTTACAAGTTAGCCTCTGTGTGATGTTATTTAGTTTATGCAAAGATGAGATAAGAAACATGAAAGGATAATGAAGTCATAACATTAAAAAACCCTAAGGTATCTTTATTTAGGTAAAGTTTTACTGACCTCATCTTCACTCTATTGTAAATTTAGTGTCTTAGTCTTTGTGCAAGTTAGTTTGCTGTGGCGACCACTGACGAAGGGAGAATCTGAAAAGAAAATCCACTCTGTTGTAAACAACAATAAATTAGAACAGCAATAACCTGACAGCTAAGTCTCCCATTATGATAAACTGGTTTTCTTTACAACTCTTTACCTTAGGCTTATTGAAGTTGTTCTTTAGAGTAATTGACTTGCTTTATACCCTGAGGCATGCTCAATAATCCAGGTAGAAAACCAGCTGTGTTCCTTATGCTACATCCAGACCGAACGCCTTTTCAACGGCAAAAAAGCTCGACACGCACGCAAGTGGACGCACTGGACCCAGTGGTGTCCAGACCAGAACGTGAAATTGCGGCTGCGTTGCGGCGGCGGGGGGGGAGCTTACCGGTATACTGTACCGAGTTCCTCTCTGCACTCCGCCAGGCAAGGAGCTTTTTATTTCTGTCCCTGTAGAGCAGACTTGACTGGTCGTGAAGGACTTGTCGCGAACACACAGCTACAATGAGTTTCTCTTCCATAGTACACGACTTTGCGGGTTTTTTCTGTGTCCCACAAACAATACGTCACATAGTTGCGCAATACCCCCGTCCCCTCGTTTCCGCGTCACATAGCGGACTCCCCCTTTCTCCTCCACCCGACTCTCCCTGATTGGTTGACGCGTGCGTTCACGAGTTTGAACGGCGAAATCTTCAGCATGGTCAAGGCGTGGTTTGGAGGCTGACGCGGGTTCACGTGCACGAAAAACGCTTTCCAGCACGCTCAACACGCACGTGACGTGACGCCCGACGCCAAGAGACGCCTGGAGGCGCGTCCCCCATTGACTTTGCATGTAAACCGGACGCTCCTGCAGTTGAAAACGCGTTCGGTCTGGATTCACCATGAATCATGTGAGCAGCTGTCAGCAGCAAACTGGTTGATCCACTATGAGAAGGTGCTATTTATAAGACTAAGCTGAATACAGCTCCTCAGACTGAAGAAGTCTTTCGGACGAAAGACGAAACGGTTCTACTTTTTTTGTTTTGTTTTCTGAATGTTCAGAGAACCAGACTTAACTTTTTTAGATTTTTCTACCTGGATTATTGAGCATGCATCAGGATATTTTCTAGAAAAGCAAATGATGTGGGTTACTATGTTAAAGTACCCCTTTTCACATTTTAATGCATTTTTATAATGGACTATGTTTTAAACACATAAAACGTGTTTTTAAGTGTGTGTGCGTTTCACTTGAACTTTCAATCCCAGTCAGTTTTTGACAAGAAAAAGAGTCAAGTAACACCTAACACTTTGTAAAAAAAATAAAATAAAAAATCACCAAATGATAATAGTTCATCATTGACAATTGAAAAACAGGATATCATCATTACATCCATCCATCCATTATCTATTAACCGCTTCTTCCTTTTTGGGTTGCGGGGGTCACTGGCGCCCATATCCAGCTATCAATGTGCGAGAGGTGGGGGACATCCTGGACATCCATTGATTATCTTTCATTTGTTTTGAAGTCGGGTTGCAGGGGCAGCAACTTGAGCAGGGAGGCCCAGACATCTCTTTCCACAGCCACCTTGTCCTGCTTTTCTGGGAGGACTCCAAGGTGTTCCAAGAAGTGTAAATGAAAAGGAAGTTTAGACTCAAGAGAGTCCATCAGGTACACTGATGGAAACTTTTAAAAAAAAAGCATGTTCGCGTAAACCCCAAAGTTCATGCTCAATAAACCAGGTAAAAATCCAACGATGTTCAGTCAGGCCATCTGGACGGTTTATATTTTTTGCTGAGACTTTTCGTCCTTCATCCAAAGGAATTCTTCAATCTGAGGAGACACCAAACAAACTGATTTCCACAAACAGCAAACTCCATAGTGGGAAAATGGTTGATTAACTTTAACACTTGAAACATAAATTGGATGTTTATTTTGTTGTTTTGTATAATAATAATAATAATAATAAATAATAATAATAATAAGGAAAAAATGTTAGAAGTTTATAACACTGCATTGTCTTTTACACTGTTTCACCAGTCAGTATTTAACAAATAGTTATTCAGCTAATTTACTTTCTATTTTCTACCTCATTTTTTTACTAAATGACACATAAAAGCCACGGATCAGTCAAAGGTTCTTCTTAAACCTGTTACAGAAAAACTGTCATCTTTTGATGCAGTGTTCCCCAAACCACGGCACGCAGGCTGCATCCGGCCCGCCCCCACATTTGGTCCGGCCCCCCAGAACAAACATGTACATGTACAGTACTGTACGGTCACCAAGTACTTAGCCTATCCTAACACAGTTTTTAAAGATGAAGGAGTAAGTTGAATTGTCTCCCTTTCACATAAAGGGAGCTAGCTGGGTGGGGGGTGGGAGGAGTGACGATATTCCAATGCGCAGCAACGCTTTCCTCAGCCCTCCTCATCTTGTATTCTCACAGACATAGTCTTGCGAGTTTTGGGTGCGGTGACACAGCGCTCTCACGAGACTTTAGGACAGCAGTGGAGCTGTCGGTGCACAGTAAACATGGATGGAAAACTAGCAAACAAGCAAACAAAAACGTATTATTTTCACACAGAGTGGGAGGAGGAGTATTTTTTTGTTTATTCTAATTCAAAGTCTATTTGCCTCATCTGTAATTCGAGCATCACCTGGCGTGGATGGAGAGTTCTGGAGTCTGCTCTCAGAAGAAAAGTATCCTTACATCCGAAGATGTGCTTTGAACTTAACAGCACTTTTTGGATCTACCTACCTGTGTGAGTCTGCTTTTTCACACATGAAAATCATCAAGTCCAAAAACAGATCCACAATGACTGATGATCATCTGGAGACCTGCCTGCGCCTCCCAACCACCTCATACTGCCCCGCGCCTCCTCCTCTCAGTGTCAGAAGTGCCACTAAGGTAGAGACACATTTATTTTATACAGCTTGCACCAGATGACACCATCCTGCTGCACAGAGCAGCTGCCTAGTTTTGATATTTAGGTTTTATTGAGGTTTGAAATAGTTGTTGGAGATTTGTAAATCTGCACCTTTGTAAGTCACTTTTTGTAAATAGTTAGTGTAAATGAGGGAGTTTTATATTGTTCAGTTCATTGTTTATTCGTTTCTTTAAAAAATATGGTGTGCTTTTCAAATATTGCGTCCTTTTACTTTGATAAAATACTTTAATTAAATAAAACTAGCAACACATTACGTTCTGTTTTATTTACTTTAAAGAAGTGAGGAGTAGGGAGATGAAAAATTTTGTTTTTTGATACTGAGACTGGACGAGTAGCTCTCGGCAAACTGCCGACTTCAAAAGTAACTCTTGGTTCAAAAAAGGTTGGGCACCCCTGATTTAGGCACTCCTGCAATCGTCACACTTTTTCCTGTTAAAAACTGACTCCGGCCCCCCACCAGAGAAGGGAAAAGTTATGTGGCCCTCACAGGAAAAAGTTTGGGGACCACTGATCTACAGATTTGGTTGCCATGGAAGTAATAGCAACAAGGTTACATCTATTAGAGACAATTTTACTTTGCGTCTGTCATAGGCTGTTCCCTTTCAGTCTGGTCTCTCGGTGCAACATACTTGCTATGGGAATTGCACCCCCGCGCGATTACCTGAAGGAATATACTCACGCCTTTAAGGCAGGGGCGTCAACGCCGCGCCAGAGGCCCCGCCCTCTGGGTACTTAAGCGGCTGACGCCCGTCCATCTTTCTCTTTTTTGCCCTTCACCTCGCTAAACCTGAATTACCTCTTCGCGGGACTTGTCTGTTGCTTCATCGCTCAACTTAAGGTGAGCTTACTCCCTGCACAGAGCGCACAGAGAATTATTCCTGCGTATTGCTGGACTAGCGAAAGCTAGTCCGACACATTTTCTCTTAACCCCAAAGTATTTTCTTCTCCTCTCTCTACAGATTGCTTTGCTCGACAGCGCTAACTACGCCACAAGAAAAGCTACCTTGCTAACTCCTAGCGAGCTAGCCAGCGAAAGCGACGTGACGGAGGAGACATTTCAAGGAAAAAGAAAAAGGATTCTGGAAGGACTCGCTCGCCTTATCTCGGACATGCCTCCGGAGAAAGGAAAGCGAAAGACAAGACTTCCAAGAAAAACCAACGGGACGGCAAGCACAACTTTGCGCGCCTGTCCCAACGGATGCAGCTTCTCCCTTGCGGCGACGGACACCGATGAGGCCTGTCCCGTCTGCCTGGGAATGTTGCACGCAAAAACAGCGCTGGATATGCCTGACTTTTGCCCACACTGCAGCCTGATGTTGGATGCAGTGCTGCGGCACCGGGTTGACCTCGTCGCCAAAGCCATGGGCGCTTCAGCAGTACCAGCGGACCCAGACACCACGGAGCCTCTCACTCCCATGCCGGAGCTCGAGAACATGGCTCTACATGACAGCACACGAGTCGAATGGGGTGACAGCCCTGACGTGCTGGCTCCTATGGTGGACTTAACAGTCGAGTTCGACACCCGAGGCATGATGAACGAGGACGAGATCTCGATTTCAGCCTCGGGCGAATTTTCAGCGGAGGACGCAGACGTGGAACTGGAGGATCAGGGAGAAGATCTCTCCCAGACCCCGGTACCTGTGCTCCCAGAAACAGACTTTTCCATCCCTGCTCTGTTTGACCTGTGCCACAGAGCAACGGACGCGCTGCACATCCCATGGCCTGAGCCTCCGCCTCGCCAACAGGTCACGAGGCTGGCAGGAAACTATTTTTACTCAAAGCAGTAGGCCGCCACGAGGCAAAGGATGCCCGTGTTCCCGGACTTCCTCACAGAACTAACTCGCACCTGGGCTCAGCCAAGAGCCCCCATGCTCCTTCCCCTCTCACAGTTCCTCGACGTCGACGGGATGGATGAGGTGGGAATAGCTAACGTGCCTCAGATTGAGGACACACTAGCATCTCACCTAGCTCCTAAGTCATCCGGGACATAACCAACTCTCCCCATCAAGGCTTGTCGAGCTTTAGCGTCTCTACTCGAGAAGTGCTACAGAGCTTAGGGACTCACCGCGCGCCACAAACGCATCCGCGTTGATGCAGGCTTACCTGACGGAAAAGCTGTAGCAGCTGCAAGTAACGACAGACATGCAGGCTGCCGCCGACTTGCTGGATGAAGCCCGAAGGGCAACAGACTTTGTGCTCCGCATGATGGGGACAGCCGCTGTTGCTCAAGGCAGAGCTATGGCGGAAGTGGCCATCGCGATTCACCACCTGTGGATGACTTTAACGGATCTCCCCGAGGGACAAAAGGTGCCTTTTCTCCACCACTCGATAGAGCCGGCGGGATTATTTGGTAAAGCTTTGGAGCGAATTCAGACCAAGCTGGACCAAAGACGCAGACAGACTGAAGCTCTCTGGGTGGGCATTCCCCGGAGAAGCTTCGTCCCCCAAAGGGAGTCTGCTGGTAGCAGACCTGTGAAGCCTCGACAACGCTCGGCAACGCGTGCCCCACCGCAGAAGCGGCCAGCATACAAGGAGGAGCCCTGGCAGAGACCCCCGCTGGGCCCACCTCGCACCGAGCACGCATGGAGCAAAAACAGGTTTGTTCCCTGCCAGGCGGTCAGACACAGGGCCTCCTCGGCGAACCGGGACACCAGACAAAAACGTGCCTGATGAACCAGGTCCACGTTTCCACATTACACGATCACCCGCCCACGTGGTACTGGGAATGATCCCTTCATGTCCAGACTTTATTTGTAACACGGTACAAAAAGCTGGTAAATCTGTCGCATGCACAAATCATGCTCTCCCTGCTGTGAGTGACATAGAATAATGTACGTCATTACACATAAGCACAAATAAAGCCCATAAAACAGTCCCTCTCTGTTTTATTGACTCTCAAAAAACAAACAAAAAAACACACAAATAACTTCATCAGAACAGGTCCCTCTGGCCTGCCAGCCGTCATAAAGGGAGGGGGCCATTTTCCCCCTCCCTCACGGCCCACGGGGTGTTAGCCTAATCAATAAGCCCTAGCAGGGTGCCCCTGTTTCGTCTGTAGTAAACAGACACAGAGGCGTCTTGCAAGTAGCCCCCACACCCCTCACGGAGGCAGGTGAAGGGGGTCACGTGCTCAAGCCCCCACTCCATTGTGAAGAACGGGGCAGCCAATACACTAACCTGGCAAACACGTGTTATGTCCGCACCTCAGAGAGGCATGCCGACAGAATCTAACGATGGGGGGAGGGCATGTCAGATGCCCACAGGCAGCCACAAGCTTCACACCTTCACAGTAGCAATTGTGTTCAAGCTGCTGTGTGTGTAAATGAATCAGAGTTGAATCAGATCTCTCTTCCTGTTTTCCGAAGGGGACTGGGCTCTTTATCACCAAATAATCTATTCTAAAGTCTGCTAAACTCAAAGAAACATCTCCACATTCTCACGTTGCAGTTGCCCCTTTATTATTAATGAGGGACACGCAATGTCCAAGCAGTGATCAGACAGCATGTGACCTTCCTCTCTGTGCTGATCCAGCTTTGCTCTCAAACAAAATTCTCCCAACGGGTGAAACAAAGTTGGTTTCCCTGGTTCCAATGCTCTGTTAAAGCCAAGGACCAGTAAACTGGACCATTCCAGAAAAATGATTGGAGTCAGGAGATCTGCTCGTTTATAAAACTCACAGTCTCCCAGTCCCATGACCCCAAACTTGGAGGGGGGAAATAGACTTTCTGCTTCAATTATGTCTAATAAGAATGACAGGTCGCATCTGCCCTCGATTACCCTTGATCAGAGCGACCTGGTAGCACATAGGAAAGGAGGCCCTCTTCCCAATTTGGTTGACCCCCAGGGGTCCACAGTCTCTAGGGCCCTTGGAGGAGAACTGGATGCACCAACTGCTCTTCTTCAGGGCCAAAATATGTCACCAAAAGAGGCAGTCCAGCCGCTTAGGCCAGGAACTGTCAAAAATTTCAGCTTGTTGGCGGAAAAGAACAAGCTGATGGCGTCAGGCCTGCCAGAAAACATGGTGAAAACCATACAAAATGCCCGTGCTGTGTCAACACAGTCTTTATACGCACAGAAGTAGCGTATTTTTGAAGCCTGGTGCTCAGAAAGAAATATTATTTCTTACGCATGCGACTTGGCTCAGCTCCTGACCTTCCTTCAGGACTTACTGGAAAAAGGTTGTTCTTACTCAACGATTAAAGTTTTCCTATCAGCTATTTCAGCCTGTCACGAAGGCTGGGGACACAGGACACCTGGAGCGCATCCAATCATAATAAGATTTATGAAAGGTGTGCTTCGGACTAAACCACCCAGCAGGATTCTGACCCCTGGTTGGGATCTTGGCCTGGTCTTGGGGGCTCTCTGTGACCCCCCATTCGAGCCACTGAGCGAGGTTAAGATAGATTTGTTATCTTATAAAACCGCTCTACTCCTGGCACTTTGCTCGGCGAAACGCGTGGGTGACCTCCATGCATTGTCTGTACATCCAATGTGTACCAGATTCGCCCCTGATGGGTCAAAGGTCACCTTGAGGCCTAATCCCGCATACACTCCCAAGGTCTTGACTTTGAACCACAGGAGTCTAGACTTTGATCTCTCCTCCTTCTCACCTGCTCCTGTACTTACTCAGGAACAAGAAAGGCTGAAGGCTCTCTGTCCCATGAGAGCTTTACGCACTTACATTCAGAGAACAGCCGAATGGAGAAAAACAAATCAACTGTTTGTCTGCTTTGCAGCACCTGCTACCGGAAAGGCCCTATCAAAACAACACCTTTCACATTGGGTGACTGAGGCCATTAAAAGGGCATACAGTAGCAAAGGTCAACAGGTACCCTCTGGGGTGCACGCTCACTCCACTCGGGGCTTGGCCACCTCCTGGTCATTGTTCAAGGGTGTACCAGTTGCAGACATCTGCGCTGCTGCGAACTGGAGCTCATTAAACACTTTTGCAAAGCATTACAGTTTGGATGTTACTGCGTGTGACATCACTCAGGCTGTCCTTTCTAACACACAGTAGAAAGTAGCCTTGAGATGCCTGCTGGTCAAGGGCAGACGTTCACTCTAGCATGCATTTTACTGAGCATTTCAAGGGCGTGAATGGATTACGTTCCCATAGCAAGTATGTTGCACCGAGAGACCAGACTGAAAGGGAACTGAAAGTTATGCACCATAACTCATGTTCCCTGAAGGAAGGGAACGAGGTGCAACATATCTGGCCCTTTTCAATGCTGAAAGCTCGGTGAAGTGCAATTTTGGAGAAAGATGGAGGGGCGTCAGCCGCTTAAGTACCCAGAGGGCGGGGCCTCTGGCGCGGCGTTGACTCCCCTAGCCGTAAAGGCGTGAGTATATTCCTTCAGGTAATCGCGCAGGGGCGCAATTCCCATAGCAAGTATGTTGCACCTCGTTCCCTTCCTTCAGGGAACATGAGTTATGGTGCATAACTTTCAGTTTGTTCTGTTGTTTATTTAGTCCCTTGAGTTTATCTTTGAGTTGTATTTCTCTGTGTGGGTTATGTTTAATTTCTCTGTTCCTTATGTTTTGACTCAGTCCCGTCAGCTAACCACTCACACCTGCTTACATGATTAATCACCCAGGTGCTGTCACAGCCCCACCCCCTCAATTCTATTTAAACCATCTGATCACCACTCCTGCAGCGGTTCATTGTCTTGACCACATCTCAAATGTCTCAGTCCTCCCTCTTGTGCTCTCCTGTGATTTGTAAGTACGGTAGTTGCTGCATGTAAGCCTTTTGTTTTCATTTATTTAATAATAAAATCAAACAAAAAGTTGTATTTTACTCAAGATCATGGTGTCTGCCTGCATCTGGGTTTAATCCCTTCACCGAATGCAATTATATTTTCAATGTGAAAGTTTAATGCCTTGAAATCTTCTCTAAATGTCCTCTTTAATATGGTAAATAGTATGAGGGCCTCTGGGGGCATCATGGTGACTAAGTGGTTAACATTGCTGCCTCACAGCAAGAAGGTCCTGGGTTCAATCCTAGATAGATGGATGGATGGGCGTGCTTGCCTCTGGGGAAGAAAAAACATAGCAGACCAAAAATAACCAGGAAAACCTGTCCACCAAGGTGCTGATGATAAGTGACCTCACCTGGAAATGACAGGCAGCAAGCGTTCCCACCACATTGTCCCATCAGGATGGTACAGCAAAGCATGACAGATGGTATAACCCTCCATCAACTGTTTTCTGACTATGTAGTGCACATTACGCTCGAGGAACCTTGTGACCCCATCAGTCTAGGCTTTAAAAAGGTCTGAGCATATGGCCAGTGAAGGCATAAAGACATCACTTTGTTACTCACAGACTCCCAAATAATAAAACAAGATTTAATTACTGTTGTGAGGTGGCAGATTTAATTCCTGTTTCATGCTACAGTTAAAACAGCATATTTTTAAAAAAAATTGTTATTCATATAGGTTAATCTAAACAAGGTTAAAATAACAATTGTACTTCTATTCTGAAGCTGAAGACATTCCGCTTCCCATCCAGGAGGATTTATCAATTGAAAAATATCTGGATGTGTGGAGTTCCAAGATTTATAGAACTGCATGAGAGGCCTTACTCCATACTTACATTCACATGTAGATTAATCTGCATGTGAACCTTCAGCTTCAGAATAGATGTCCAGTTGCTTTTGTTTTATATCATTTTTTTGGATTGGTCATGCTCTGGATGGCTGATAATTTTCACCAGCATACTGTCCGAGAGAGACTCGGAGAAGAACTGCTGCTACTCCACATTGAAAGGAGCCAGTTGAGGTGGTTTGGGCATCTGGTAAGGATGCTTCCTGATCACTCCCTAGGGAGGTGCTTCGGGCGTGTCCAACTGGGAGGAGACCCTGGGAAAGACCCAGGACACGTCAGAGAAACTAGCCGTTTTTGCACTGCACAGCTCTCCCCGGCCCAGCCCGGCCCGACCCGGCTTCTAACCCGGGTTCGTCTTGTTCACAGTTGCCTTTTCGGGCCGGCGTCAGCCCGAGTTTTAGAACCCGACCGACGGAGGTTCTAAGCGGGCCGAGCTCCCGGGCCCAGTTTAAATAACACGAAGCGCGCACCCATACAGAGCATTTCCGCCTTTCAGCGCGAGCTGAATTTCATTAAAATATAACTACAGAAACACCTAAAAAAATGTGTTAGCTGAATATATATATTAGTGTTTCTGAGTTTAATTTTTGTTAATAACTGATTACAAATCAGCTTATTTTAGAACGTAAATAACACCAAGCGCGCACACAAGAACTCCCCACTCACTTCAAGGCGGCTCTCTGCACACTGCGAAATGAGTGGCGGCGGGCCAGGCTGGGCTCAGGGGCAACCCGGGACGAGCTGGGCCGGGGAGGGCTGTGCAGTGCGAAAACGGCTTTTGTCTCTTGGTTGCCCTGGGAACTCCTTGGAGTCCTCCCAGAAGAGCTGAAAGAGGTGGCTGTGGTACGAGATGTCTGGGCCTCCCTGCTCAAGCTGCTCCCCCTGCGACCCAACTTCAGAACAAGTGGAAGATAATGGATGAATGGATGGATACAGTTTTGTTACATTGTTTTGTTGTTACATTTGTTCTTGCTTTGAAATTTTAGACAGATACATTTTTTCAAAACATGTATCAAACTTGATGACCTGATTCAAACTGAGTGTGTATTTGCATTTACCATAAAGTAGCTGGAAGAAAAATGAGGACTCCCTCTTCCTAACGCCATAGAAACCCTGGCAAAAGCATTTACAGTTCTTGAAGTATTTATTCCTCATAAAGCTTATAGGGGACATTTTCGCTTCAGGCTGAGCTGAAGGCAAAACAGTAAATAAGAAGGAATTAAATGAATCAAACACTTTTTTTTTATTCCAACCTGCTAACTTAGGAATTCAGGAAATGAATGCTTAAAAACAAAAAGGGGAAAAATAGAAAACCCCTACCCACTCCTGAAGATTTTAGTGCTTTTCAGTCTTTAAGAACATGTCCGTTCAAAAAGTGGAGCAGAAAGAGCCTGCAGGAGCCGAGGATAATCGAGTTTTAATGTGCAGATGCTTTCTTTACCTTTTGAAACATATTCTGTACTGCAAATACCCTGAGCTGTAGCTTACATTATATTTTT
>JBBPBX010023859.1:11550-25436 GCA_038048925.1 Garcialebias charrua
ATCTCTCGGATCTGATACACCCATATGTCCCTCCACGTGCTTTGAGGTCAGAGGATCAGGTACTCTTAATAGTTCCAGAAACTCGCCTTAAGCGCAGGGGTGACAGGGCGTTCTCTGTAGCAGGCCCAAGACTCTGGAACGAGTTACCGCTGCTCATCAAACAGGCCCCCTCCCTCTCGGTTTTCAAATCCCGGTTAAAAACTCACTACTACTCCATTGCTTTCAATGCCAGCTGATTTGTATTGGATCGTTTGATTTATGATCTGCAATGTTTTTATGTTTTTCGTGTTGTACTTCATTGTCTGTGTTATCCTGTTGCGTGTTTGTTTGTCCAGCACTTTGGTGTGGACTTGTTCCTGTTTAAAGTGCTTTATAAATAAAATGGTATGGTATGGTATGGAGGAACATCAACTAGAAATACACTAAGCACTAATGTAACAGAAAAACATCATTATAAACAGCAGCACGAACATGAGTCTGTATGAGCAGATGGTCACAGATGAACACAGCAACAAGAAAACAGATCAGCATCAGCATGATGTGATATTTTGCAGTGATTATTCTTATTATTTATTTATTCATGAGTCTAACAGCCTCAGGGTAGAAGCTGTTCCTCAGTCTAGTGGTTCTACATTTGATGCTCCTCAACCTCCGTCCTGAGGGGAGTGGGGCAAAGAGTGAGTGTGCTGGATGAGTGGGGTCTTTCATGATGCAGGTGGCTCTTTTCCTGCATCTGGAGGTGTAAATGTCTGTGATGGTGGGGAGACTGACTCCAACATCTTCTGTGCAGCCTTCACCACTCTCTGCAGAGCTTTTCTTTCTGCAGCTGTGCAGCCTCCATGCCACACGTTGATGCTGGAGCACAGGATGCTCTCCACTGCACACCTGTAGAAGGAGGTGAGGACTGGGCTGCTCAGACCAGCTCGTCTCAGCCGTCTGAGGAAGTAGAGTCTCTGATGACCTTTCTTGATCAGGCTGGTGGTGTTGTTGCTCCAGCTGAGGTTATCATTCATGTGTACACCCACGTACTTGTAACTGGAGACCACTGCAGATCCACTAACGCCAAAATTACACCACACGCGTCACGGCTCCGCCCCGCTCCGGTCCGACCTCCGCAGCAAATACGCACCCATTATAATCAATGACAGAATTTACACTGGCTCCGCACGGCGGCAGCGAGCTGCGGAGAGCGGACGGCAGTCCGTCAAAATTAGAAATTTTTCTATTTCTGCCGGACGCCGGAGCTGTGCGGAGGCACCAACAGGAAAAGGAACGAGCACAACTTCCGTATTTACAAAATAAAATCACCACGGGCGGACTAATCCTAGCTCTATACGGATTTATTTGTACAAAAATGCTGTCAAACTATCATTTATGACTACGCCTACAAACGCAATACAAGAAATAAATAAATAAATAAAGTATTTTATTCTGAAAATGTAATACATCACTTCCTGTTGCTCAAACCATGTCCTGTCGCTCATTTACGAGAGAAGATCAAGGCAGCAGTCTCTACTGTTGTTCTCCTTCTTCCACCGAATGAATTGTTTTGTTCTGACTTACTTATTTATCACTTGATTTATCGCGCGATCCCGCAAATCCCGCGCATGCGTCTAGGAGCGGCGCATGCAGGCGGACCTGAGCTGAGCGGATGTGGTGGAAATTGGAGTTTGAGACGCTCAGCTGCGACCTGCGGAGCGGAGCGGACCGTATGTAGTGTAATTTTGGCGTTATGTTCAGTGGGGTGTGGGTTTGTTTGTTCCTTCTGAAGTCCACAATCATCTCCTTTGTCTTCTTCACATTCATGTGAAGGTTATTCTCTTTGCACCAGCTCTCCAGGTGTTCCACCTCCTGCCTGTAGCTGGACTCATCATTGTTTGTGATGCATCCCACCACAGCTGTATCATCTGCAAACTTTACAATATGACAGCCCGGATGGGTAGCTGCACAATCATATGTGAGCAGAGTGAACAGGAGAGGGCTCAACACACAGCCTTGAGGGGAGCCAGTGCTGAGGGTCATTGTGTCCTAACTTAACTTTATTTAGTCACTTTTACAAAAAAAAGCTACTTCATTTCCCACCTCATGTGTCTGACGGCAGCCTCCTCTGGTCGGACTGACTGTTGCTGCCCGGCCTCCTGCTCTGGAGGTAACTACTGTTAGCTGTGTTTGTTAGCAAAATAAGTCAAGAACCACAGGACAGATTTTTATCAAACTTACAGAAAGTAATCACTGTATGGACATTTACAACTGACTAACTTTATGAGATGTTTGAGATAAAATTCGATGTTTTATAACCGTAAATGTGTTGCGGTTAGCTTAGTTATTTAGCTAAGGTTAGCTTGTAGCTCCGTGTTTTTAACGGGTACTATTTTGCAAATAGCTCATGAACGACAGGACAGATTTTGTTGAAACTTACAGAAAGTAATTACTGGGTGGACATTTACAAACTGTTAGCTGTATGAGATCTTTGAGCTAAAATTCGATTTATTTATAATTTATTTTCGCAGCGCACGCGACGGTTTGGAAGAAGTCAAAGCGAAACAATTTAAATCCAGCTAATTTGACCATTTCGTGAATTTATTAAGGAACGGTTAAGCTCAGGAACCCTTGTGCTATAATGTCAGCTAAGAAATATATATTTTTAAGTGTTTATTTTGCTAAATTTTAAAGAAATAAAGCCGTCCCACCCGTGCACGTAACAAAACTACTTTTTAAATCCAGCTGTTTTGACAATTGCATTCATTTATTAAGGAAAAGTTCAGCTAAGACACATCTTTGCTATAATTTTCAGCAAACAAATAATTATTTTTACCGTGTTAAAACAATGCGGAGTTTCAAAAATTCGGAGGTGCACGACACGCGCATTCGCTCCTGTGGCCGCCATTTTCAGCAGGGCAAATGAGGCACTGACGATCGCGTAGCGGTGACGCATAATAGATGCAACTTAAATAGAGGTGCAACATGTTTATGGATTTTTCCAATTTATTGCCAATAATTGGACAAAACGACTTATAGAGGTGAGACTTATCAGGCGGAAAATACGGTACACAATTTCGTTCCACCTCATGTACATGTGATGCAAATGACAATAGAGAAACCTTGAACCTAGAAAATGTGGCAAAACACAAAATGTTTTTGCAAAATCAGTCCAGCTGAAGAAATATTTCTAATTATTTGATACAAATCGGGTTAATATATTTTTAATTAACATTTTCACCTACGTAGCCTCGCTGGTGCAGGAAATGAACAGATGTTCACGGGAAGGTAAAGTGAGGTGCGTACCTTGCAGCATGCAGTCGTAAGCTTTCCTGTCTTTCCTCCCGAGGGCCTCCCAGAAACCCGGAGGCTCGACTCCCTCGTCGCACTCGTGGATGGTGACCTTGCTGCTGCTGTGAAGGCCTGCCTCCAGGGGACACCTGACAACAGAAGCAGAACTAACTGAGTACACGTGCATCCAGGTTCCCCTCCAACACGTCACCGTCCGGGCGTCCTCACAGTTCTTTGATCTTCAGCGCAGCCGTGCTCGCGACGCTGCGCGTGTGCAGCTGCGACTTGCAGCCGTTCCACAGGTAGATGAGAGCTTTGTGGGTGTTGAGGAGGATCATGGAGGCTCTGGAGCGCAGGCTGCTGCAGTGGCATGCCACCTCCAACAGGTGACCCTCCGCCGGCACCTCGCCCCGCACACAGTACAGACGCCACTCGCCTGAGAGCAGAACCAAGGGTCAGACAGGAAGGTAAAATCTCCTGATAACTCGGTATGATTTATGTTTTGATGTCAGCACAAGGTCTGCAACAATATACACAACTTATTTCAATTATTCTGTTAATGGAGGAGAATAGCTGGTTTATTTGGAGGTTTATACAGGTGATCCCCGTTACGAACGCATCATATTAATAAAAATATGAAGAAAAAAAATTGTGTTTAAATGTTCTTGATTTCATGTGTACAGCACTTTGTTGCAGCTGTGGTTGTTTTAAATAAAGTATAATTTTTATCCATCCATCCATTTTTGTCCGCTTATCCGGGGTCGGGTCGCGGGGGTAGCAGCCTAAGTAGGGAGGCCCAGACTTCCCTCTCCCCAGCCACTTGGAGCAGCTCCTCTGGGGGAATCCCAAGGCGTTCCCAGGCCAGCCGAGAAACATAGTCCCTCCAGCGCGTCCTGGGTCTTCCTCTGGGTCTCCTCCCGGTGGGACATGCCCGGAACACCTCACCAGGGAGGCGTCCAGGAGGCATCCTAACCAGATGCCCGAGCCACCTCAACTGGCTCCTCTCGATGTGGAGAAGCAGCGGCTCTACTCCGAGTCCCTCCCGGATGACTGAGCTTCTCACCCTATCTCTAAGGGAGAGTCCAGACACCCTGCGGAGAAAACTCATTTCAGCCGCTTGTATCCGAGATCTCGTTCTTTCGGTCACAACCCAAAGCTCATGACCATAGATGAGGGTGGGAACGTAGATCGATCGGTAAATTGAGAGCTTTGCCTTTCGACTCAGCTCTCTCTTCACCACGACAGACCGGTACAGCGCCCGCTTCACTGCGGACGCTGCACCTATCCGCCTATCGATCTCACGCTCCAGTTTTCCCTCATTCGTGAACAAGACCCCGAGATACTTAAACTCCTCCACTTGGGGCAGGACCTCCTCCCCGACCCGGAGAGGGCATGCTACCCTTTTCCGGCTCAAGACCATGGCCTCGGATTTGGAGGAACTGATCCTCATCCCGGCCGCATCACACTCGGCTGCAAACCGCTCCAGCGAAAGCTAGATACAAATCGGGCTAATTTATTTTTAATTAACATTTTCATATAATTTTTATTATTATTTTTAAGCCTATTTGCGCAGTTTCCGTAAACGCCGCAGTGTCTGCCATTTTAGGGTTAGCTTCGGTTACCTCCAGCCTCGAAAGCCGGCTTTGGAGGACTGTGTGTCCGATAAGAGGTTGCCTCATACAGATATGTGAGCTGGAAACGCTCGGTGAACTCTGTGGACGTCTCAGGCCCGGAGCAGCAGCCGCCGATCGCTAACTCTGCACACCGAGCTATGTTTTCGACAGTGTCTGCCATTTTGCGGTTAGCTTCGGTTAGCGTGACCGGAGGAGCCACGAGCTAACATGCTCGCCAGCAGGAGACGCCTGCTGCAGCCGGGAGCTAGCCTCAATGTCTGCCTTTTAGCCTCAGATGTTGGATGAACACCGAGGTAACATGCTAAAACACGGATAAACAGCTGCGCACCCTTTTTGGAGGGCCAACACCGAGCTAACGAGGGGCTAAAATGCTAACGCTAGCCCCACCGGAGACACGGACCCGCTTAGGGCCTCATGAAGGCTTGGGCCGGCCCAGGATGGATTTACTGTATTTATGTTAATGACTGATTTTTTTTCTTTTTTCATTTTAACCAACTTGTTTTGAAAAAAAAAGACTGACATTTATAGGAGCTAAAATATATACCGGTATATAAATAACAACCCACAAGAATAATCGAGAGTATCTGCCTTTTTATGGATCTGTTTGCTTTGTTTTTCCTTTCCACTGTCACCTTCATGCTTGCTTAAGATGAGAGTTCTGCAACAGAGTTAAACTCAAAGCAGTCTGCTCCTCACATAAATAGTTAAATTATTCTTTTTATGTATGAATGTTTCTGTCCAGTGCTCTGAGACGACTTTTGTTGTGACTTGGCGCTTTATAAATAAACTGAATTTAATTGAAATGAAATTTGTCTATAACCATTTCTCTGAAAGGAAACTGTAGCTCTGCAACCTGCGGCTCTGGAGCCACATGTGGCTCTTTGGTCCCTCTGCAGCGGCTCTTTCAAACTTTGACCAAAACTGACAAAAAACTGTATTTTATAGGATGTTATACCCACAACAACAAAAATGAGTAGTTTTAGCAGTTTTTTGGAAATTTCTTTTGCAAATATGTGTATACTAGTACTTTTTTCATTCATTAGTTCAACCTTTATTTAGACAGGTTACTCCCCTTGAGCTTCTGGGACTCATTTACAAGAGAGACCTGATTTAACCAGAGTGATGACAACAGTGGACAACAACGACACGCCTACTGACCAGAAAAGCCCCCTCTAACAAACTTAAAGTGGCCCATGGGCCACCAGTTGATAATGACTATTGTAGCAGGTTTTGCAGCTCTGGATACGTTTAATTTAGTGAACGAAGGGGCAGAAGTAGCTTTTTTGATCATAAAGGCTGCAGACCCATGCTCTGAGCTCTCACCTAAATGTGTAGCCTAACTGGGATTAATATGTGGATATAATGTTGATGTTAATATCTGGGATTAATGAAGTTTATGTCATGAAGATAATGTTTACTCTGAGTGTTCTCCTCCTCCCTCTTGCTCGCGTGGATGATCATCCCTCCGTTGAAGCACTGCAGGAAACATGGCAGCTCCTTCCCCTGCTGCACCTGGACCTGAAACACAGGAATCACAACCAATAAGATTTTTATTTTAATTTTAAACTGGTTTAATATTTGCCTAATATTTTTCATAAAGCAAATGGGGGTAAAATAATGCACCGGTGGGCGATCAGATGACGTTCCCCGCAGGCCCGACTCTTACCTGAGCTCCTCGCTCCTCGTCCAGCTCCATTGTCATCAGCGCCGACGTTCCTTTCTCGCTGACGGTGGAGTGGCGACCCTGCCAGAAGAAGTAGCAGCATTTCTCCTTACCCGGCCCGCTACTCCTCGCTTCAGGGTTCTGCCTGCGACCCACTGAGCCACGCACGAGGAAACAAGAAAGCACCAACAGTTCAAGAGAGCATCATTAAAAAACAAACACAAATTGAAAAGCAGGACTCTGGCTTCAACCCACCTGAAGTGCTAACCGTGAACTTCCACTTGACCACATAGGCGTCTCCCTCGTGGAACTGACCGATGCTCTGGCGCGGCAGACGACTGTAGTCAAACTCCAGGATGTGCCAAACGTCCACGGACACTGTGCTGATCTCCTGGATCCTCAAGTGGTCCTCCGTCTCCACCGGGCCGTAGCCGCGGCCCACGTTCACCCCGTCCAGAACGGTGGAAACGGGCGAGTGGAGGACAGGCAGCATCAGGGAGACGTTGTAAGGCCGACATTCATGCCCGGGAGCCTCCTGACAGGAAGATGGTGAGTAGAGTTCATTATTAACTCATGTAGCATGTGCTCTTTGATTTCCCTAAAGCAGGGGTGTCCAAATGTTAAAACTATCCAGATGAAAGGACTCATGGGCCACAAAAATGTGGATTTAACTCTCAACGTGAACATTATTTTGGAGAAAGGACAAGTTTACTAATTCTGATGGAGAAGTTTTAAATTGTTGTATATCCAAAACATTTCTCCCACCAGACCAAACATAAAATGTCCCGAAAAATCTTCCACCTTAGATCTGTTTTTCACAAATGCACCTCACAAATTTCCTGGTATAGGTGTATTTGCTAACGTTTTGAGTGATCATTCTGTAATAGCAGCTCTTAGATCTACTAAACTTCCACCTGCTAAGCCCAGAATAATCCAAAAAAGGGATTTGAAACGTTTCAGTGAACAGTCATTCCTTTGGGATCTATCACACTTTGACTGGCAACATATCCTACAAATCAATGACGTGAACACCGCTTGGAACTATTTTCATGATAGTTTCATTTACTTTGTAAACAAACACGCTCCTTTCCGGCAGTTCAGGATAAAGGGCCGTGACAGCCCCTGGTTTACTCCTGAACTAGCTGATCTCCTGCACTGGAGAGATCATCTTTGGGCCGCAGCAAGAAAATCACACTCAGACACTGATTGGTTGAAATTTCGGCAGCTAAGGAATAAATGCACAACTGCCATCAAAGCCGCAAAACGTAACTACTTCTTATCTCAGACCTCCAAAAATCTAAATGATCCAAAAAAATTCTGGAAAACCATTAAATCTCTCTCAGGCACCCCCCAATCATCTGACCTCCCATCACAATTTCTTGTTGACTCTGTTCCTGTGTCAAATAAGCACGAGATCCTGAACTGTTTCAATAAACATTTTGTTGCTTCTAGTTCATTATTTGACACAGTTACAAACGGAAAATCAGCCACTTTATCTAATAATCAAACTTCTACAAATCAAATCCCTCCTACAAGTCAACCATCTGTTAATCACACCTTCTCTTTTTCTCCGTTCTCAGTCAGTGAGGTAAATAAACTGTTAAATGATCTTGATCCAAAAAAATCTGCAGGTCCAGATGAACTTCCACCTTATTTCTTAAGGCTGGCTGCTCATATCATCACAGTCCCTGTGACCCACATCTTTAATCTGTCCATAAGCCAAAACACCATTCCGGATGCTTGGAAAACAGCCTTTGTTCTTCCTTTGCTGAAGGGAGGTGACCCCACCTCACTGAACAATTATCGACCGATCTCTAAACTCTGCATCTTAGCCAAGGTTCTAGAAAAACTGATAAACTCTCAGATCAAAAATTATCTGGACTCATTTAACATCTTACCTCTCCATCAATCTGGTTTCAGGAAAAAACACAGCACAACAACTGCTTCTCTGAAGGTTCTGAATGATGTTGTTGAAGCATTGGATGCTAAGGACTATTGTGCTGCACTTTTCTTAGACCTGTCTAAAGCTTTTGACACTGTGGATCATAACATCCTGTGTCATAAGCTCTCAGAAATCGGTTTCTCTGATCACACCATCGGTTGGTTTTCTAACTATCTTTCCAATCGGAGGCAATGTGTTCAACATAACGGTACTTCTTCCAGCTATTTAACAGTTAAAAATGGTGTACCACAAGGCTCAGTTTTAGGACCCACTCTCTTTACAATCTACATAGCTAATGTAGGTCACTGCATCCCTGATGCATCCTTACATTTCTATGCTGATGATACAGTTGTTTACTGCCGAGCTAAAACAGTTGCTAAGGCTTTCCAGTTACTGCAATCCGCTTTTGACATCATCCAGTCAGATTTGTTCCGTCTCAAACTTGTCCTAAATGCTGATAAAACAAAAGGGATGTTTTTTTCAAATAGGAAGGCGGTTCCAGCAGATCCTCCTCTGATTTTATCTTCAAATGGTGTCCCTATTGAGTTTGTTGATTCCTATAAATATCTGGGTATCCTGATCGATTCACATCTCTCTTTTAAACTCCACGTGGAAAACCTAGTGAAGAAACTGAAAGTTAAACTGGGTTTCTTTTTCAGAAACAGATCATGTCTATCACTGAATGTTAGGAAACGCCTTGTGTCTGTGACTTTCCTTCCCTCCATTGATTACGGTGACATTCTCTACATGAATGCTCCTACAAGCACCCTGCGGATGTTGTCTATCATGGTGCACTAAGATTCATAACTGGTTGTGATTATCGTACCCACCACTGCACCCTGTATTCACTGGTTAACTGGACATCATTAACCTCACGCAGACTCTTCCACTGGTACATTTTCATCTTTAAATCACTTCTTGGTCTGCTGCCCTCATACATCTCCTCCTACATGTCTTTACGTGAGTGCAGCTACAGTGTGCGCTCTCAGGACATGATTACCTGCAGTGTTCCGTCAGTGAGGACTGAACTTGGAAAAAGGGCCTTCTCCTACTCCGCTCCTGCTTCATGGAATATCTTACAAAAAGATCTGAAGCTCTCGACCTTGACTTCTCTAAATGGTTTTCAGAATCTGTTGGAATCCTGGCAAAAACCAATGCAGATTTGTTCCTGTCTTTGATTTTATACGTCTACCTTATAATGTTTTGCTAGTTTTTTGATACTTTGTTAAAAAAAAAAAAAAACTTGTTTTTTTCTCTCTTTTTGTTTTCTATTGTTTATTGTTTGTTTGTTTATTGTTTAAGGAAATTCTACCACTGCTGTTCATTGTTCTTTAGTTTTAGCAGGTCGCTTTCGTAAATGAGCCCATGAGGTTCAAAAGATTTACCTGACTAAATAAAGGTTGAATGAAAATGAATGAATTTAAAGCCTCATAAACACTAAGCTTATATATTTTTTTTTTTATTAAAAATGATTTGATTTTTGGGTCTATGTTTGTTGTTTTCTTGTGTTTGGAAAGTTCGTTTTAGTCTGTTCTCAGCAACAAAAGTGTAATAAAAGGCGTAAATGAGCCTTTTGGACCATGGACGGCCCAAAAGGCTGATCGAAGTTCTGAAAAATCGTCCAGCTGTCAGTCGCTACAGCAGATTCAAAGAAGGTTTGATAAAGTTGATCAACTCGTATGTAGATGACACCATGTTATATTAATTAAAAAATGTCCAGTTTCCTTCTTGATTATTTTATCAATTTTAAAATATTTAGCAAAATTTTATGAATAATTATCTAAGTCTCCTTTCTGGTAGAAATCAGTGAAGGTTTTTTGATGCTTTGTACCATGAAATGAAAATAACAAGACTACATCCAAAGGTTTGTATTTTGTTTAATATTGCTCATTTTGAGAATATTGTTTTTCATCTGTTTTGCTGTTAAACCTAAACATTATATAAAAAAGATTAGCAACTCATTTGCAGAGAGTCTGAATTGACCTCTTTAGCCTGCTGGTCAAAATGACACAGTTCTTAAACTGCAGCTGTGGGCCGCACAAATCACTCCAATGGCTGCAAATGGCCCTCAAGCCACACTTTGGACACCCGTGCCCTAAAGTCTCAAGCTATCCAGGATTCTTACCTTCTGTTCAGGTATAAGCTCTCCAACTTCCTTCAACGTGGGCGATTTCACTTCAGTCCAGTCCATAAACTTCTCCTTAAACAAGATTGTCTCATTGTGCTCTGTCACTCTGCCGAATATGGCCCAATCAGGACGGCCCTGGCCTTTCCTGTGAGAAAAAACACAGCAAATGGCAGCACGATGGATCAGTGGTTAGCACTGTTGCCTCACAGCAAGAAGGTCCTAGGTTCAATCCCCAATTGGACCTGGGGTCTTTCTGAGTGGAGTTTGCATGTTCTTATCGTGCTTGTGTGGGTTTCCTCCGGGTACTCCAGTTTCCTCCCACAGACCAAAAACCTGCATGTTATGCCCCTTTTCCACTCGCTCGGTGCAGGTCGGATATCTGGTGCTAGACCCGTGCTGGAACTGGAAGTATTTTCCACCAGACTTCCGAGCCGAGTTACCCGACAATTCTGGACCCGTTTCACTTGAGGTCCAAGCGAGCTGCGCCGTCACGTCAGAAACACTGTCAGTCACTGATTGGTCGGGGGGAGGAGTCTGTGGGGAGGAGTCTGTGGGGAGGAGCCTGTTGAGACTTTTCAAAACAACAAATCCTCCATTTTGTTTTCGGCCCGCATAACACCGGAGCCTACTTTTTCGTATTGTTTTAGCTCGGGAAAAAAATACAAATTATGTCCAATCTGTGGTCAAATGCAGAGGTGCAGGCGTTTTTGTGCTTTGTGGCTGACGAGAGGATCCAAAGCGAGCTGGATGGAATGATTAGAAATGAAAAAGTATTTAGAGAAATCTCGGAGCAGATGGCTGCGCAAGGCTACCAGAGAACACCAAAGCAGTGCCGGGAGAAGCTGAAGAAACTTTGTGGCGATTACCTTAGAATTAAAGACCACAATGGCAGGAGCGGATCAGACCGTCATAATTGGAAGTGGTTTGACCAGATGGACGCTATCTATGGTAATCGCCCAGCTAGTAATGGGAGGGAAGGCAGTTTGGACACCGCCACTGGTCATGTTGAAGCAATTATTGAAGATGGTGAGTGTTTTCTAACTTTAAACATATTTTAAGTTACTGATCCCATCGGTTGTTGTGAACATATTTTTAACTACCGTAAATAAATAGGCTGAAATCGACGCAACAATGCTATGCTAATTAGCACATATGATAACTTTACTCCGTTCTAATCGTATTTTATCCGTAACATATTTCAACATGTGACGCTACAAATTCCTGCTTGCAAATTCCAACAATGACCCAGTTAGGGCTGGGCGATATGCCTTAAAAATTATATTGTGATATTTCAGAGCATTATCACGATAACGATAAATTCCGTGATATAAAAAAAAAAAAAAAAACAGAAATCAAATTTATTAATTTGACAAAATTAACTTAACATGTTGCTTTGCAGTATTATATAAAATGTTAAAAAACAAGGGTTAATTTTACTGAAATTACTTTATTTAGTAGTAAAGTATTCAGTATCCAAGTATATATAAAAAAAATCCTTCTGTTATTTAGATTGAAAAGTCTGAACAAAATATAGATAAACAAAATCCACCACAAAAACTAAAGTGCAGGTGCAGTTTTCCAAAACAACTACCGTAAATTTCGGATTATAGGTCGCAACTTTTTATGGTTTTTTCAAGGCCTGCGACCTATAATCCGATGCGACCTATTTATGGATTTTTCCCCATATTTTTAGACCAATTTTTGACTCCGTTATGAGCCTTTTCAGTTTGGCAGCAAATGGTGCAGTACCACTTTCGGTCGCTAGGGGCGCAATGCAGTACCACTTCCAGAGGAGTACACTGACCCAAGAAGAAGAAAAAGCTCCTCTGGTCTTGATGTACTGGTAGCTTTGTTAGCTCTGTATGTTTGCTGTTTGTTAGCAAGATAAGTCAAGAACCACTCAGCGAATTTTTCTGAAACTTACAGAATGGAATCACAGTGTGGACGTTTACAAGTGAGTAGCTTTATTAGATGTTTGGGATTTTTTTTTTTAAAACGATATTTTATTAGCATAGCTTGTTAGCTTGTGGATGTATATCTGTTTACGGTATGTTATAAATAGCTTCGAAACCACTCGGTGTATAATTTTTCTGCTTACAGAGTGTAATTATAGGAGCTTTAATGTACGTTACTATGGTCTCGAGAAAACATTTGACATAAAATTCGATTTTTTATTCGTGTCAGAAGCGGACTGGTCTCGTGTTAGCATTAGTTTTTTATCTGTGTTACTTCTGTTAACGTCATAAATAGCTTCAAAACCACTCGGTGTATATTTTTTCTGCTTACAGAGTGTAATTATAGGAGCTTTAATGTACGTTACTATGGTCTCGAGAAAACATTTGAGATGAGATTCGATTTTTTATTCGTGTTTTCAGAGACGGACTCGTCTCGTGTTTAGCTTCTGTTAGCTTCTGGTAGACATTAGCAGCATAGCTAAACACTCGGTCCATATAATAATAATAATAATAATAATGAATTCCATTTATAATGCACTTTTCATTAATAAAAATCTCAAAGTGCTATTGTCGGGTTGTCTCAGCGATCACGCGGCGCGTCAGCGGTGGATGATGCATTACGTCGGCGGTGACGTAGGTGCGACCTACTGTATATTCCGGTGCGACCAATTTATGGATTTTTCCAATTTTTTGGCAATAATTGGACACTGCGACCTATATTCCGGTGCGACCTATAATCCGGCAAATACGGTAAATAAAATTAAGCTTAAGATCTGTTGAGCATAAATGACACCTACAACAAAATATGTTGCCTTTAAATGAGCTATAACTTCCAGAACTTGTAACAAGGTGATCAACTGACCCTGAAGCTTGTGGTTTTTCAGCTTCATCTGTTCATGCAGGAATGATTCATTTTTTAAAATTGATCTGTCTCTGATCACCTGCCTCTTGGTCCGTGGACCGACTGTGGAACTCAAGAGCCAATTGAGCCACGCGTGTTTGTAACGACAGTTTAGAGCGAGGGAGACGCAGCACCGGCTGCTCAGAGCGGGGTGGGGGGAGACATTTGAGCTGTCTGTACCTGCAGTTTAGAGCAGGGGGGAGAGAAGCTGAGACGTGCGTTGTTTGTTTTTAGCATTTTAGCTAGCTAGTATTGCACGTAACTAATTAGCGTTACACCAGTACAGACTGGTGGAGGGGGGGGTGCGCAGTTCGGTTTGGTCGTTTGAAGCGCTCGGTTGTTAAGGGGGCGGGGCGCCCTGACGTATTACGTCATGAAATTAGCATATCATGA
>JBBPBX010023859.1:25697-40179 GCA_038048925.1 Garcialebias charrua
TATAACTTTTTTGTCCGGGCAAGCTTTTTTTTACCGGTATTACCGGGAACGATATGATATGGCCCAGCCCTAGACCCAGTAGCCAGCTTCAAGAGTGCTATTGCAACTCGCTTCTTTAATGGCACACATTTGCGGAACCTTGTATCGGTCTTTTGCAGACACGTGACATTTTGCACTCCTGGTCGCCATTTTTTGTGGACACCCGTTCAGTTAAACAGAGGAAGTCCATGCCTTAGCTGCTTCCTCGTAAGGATCAATGTTGTTAATTGAAGCTAACTTCACCATGTAACGTTCTCTGGCTTCAAGGTTGAGTTTCTCTCTATAAGGCTTCTGCTCATTTTTATATTTAGTTCGCATTTTGCTGATGTTATTGTTCTGTATCGCACTGTGTTTAACATGGACTTCCTCTGTTTAAATGAACCGGTATGCACCCAACATGGCGATCGTAAGTGCAAAAAGACATGAGCCGTGACGTCACATGCAAAAGACCGATTGTGTCGCTCCAGTGCTGGACGACGTTTGTTGCACAGGTACACAAACGTTTGTTCAGACATCTGGAAGTTTTGCAGCCATTGAGCGTTTGAGAAACCAGGAACAATAGGAACAATAATGTCCCACCACTGAGATGATCTGTTAAATCCCCACGCTGTAGGTCTTCTGCGAGTACGAATGTTTAGCTCCTGAATCATCTGGAACACACACACACACAGCAGCATGTTTTACTAAACCGTACTTTATTGACATTTACATATTTTTATACTCAGCCTTTATCATATTTATAGCCAACTCTAGCAGATTAGAATTAGAGACAAATACCAAAGTATGTAAATTATACATACTGTATACACATTATATAAATACCAATTCCTGTGCATTCTGTAATTCAGATAGACACACATCAGAAAACTTGCTATTTAATTGTAAATTTATTAATGCAATTTTGGAAAGATTTTCAGAATTGGATCATACAGAGCTGTATTCCAACTTTAATATATTAAATTTTGTTCTGTTCAGGGGAACAGGTTTAATTTTGATAATAAAAATTTAATAACAAATCAATCCTTCTGGATAAAGCATTAGCTTACCATCACACGTCGCCTCCTGTCTTCTATTTCATACTGCATGGTTTCCCACACTCTCTGGTACTTCTCCATAGTATTTTGCCTCGCGGGCTGCAGTAAGCCACCGTACTGCAGCGGCAGCCTCAGGTCCGCAGCATGCAGCCTTCGGTCCGCAGCATGCAGCCTTCGGTCCGCAGCATGCAGCCTTCGGTCCGCAGCATGCAGTCTCCGGTCCGCTGCCTGCAGCCTTCGGTCCGCTGCCTGCAGCCTTCGGTCCGCTGCCTGCAGCCTTCGGTCCGCTGCCTGCAGCCTTCGGTCCGCAGCATGCAGTCTCAGGTCCGCAGCCTGCAGCCTTCGGTGCGCAGCCCGAAGCCATACCAGTCTTCTCTGTGAACGGGCTAGGCTTTGTTCTCTTCGATGTTTCTCAAAAACCCACAGAATGAGAATAATGTTGAGTAAAACAATGACGTCCTCCATTTTGGTTGTGTCTTTTCTTCTTCTTTTTCTTCTTCTTCTTCTGAGGGTCGTTTTCTTCTTTTTATTCTTCTTGGTTTCTTTTTGGCGGTTGGCAAACAACAGAAAGGTGCATTACCGCCACCTACTGGTGTGGAGTATGGACTGGATCAACGCTCAAAAAATAAATTAAAATAAATTAATTAATTAATTAAAAAAAAAAATATATTCTTTCAAATAATCGAGTTTGTTTCAAGTAATGTATTAAGGCTTGGGTACTTTCAGATTTTGAATTGGTCTAATAATTCTATAAAATCTAATCTTATTTTCATTTCAGTGAGTCTGTTGGTCAGTTGATTTCTTTCATTTCTGTAGTTTGGGCAATATATTAATACATGTTCTATGTCCTCATCCTCTCCACAGTACTCACATTTTCCTGTATTATGTTTTCCTATAACGAATAACGTTTTATTTAATCCAGTACTGTATGTCCAAATCTAAGAAGTGATATAACTGTTTCCCTTCTGTTTCTTCCTCATGTCTCCCGTTTGTAACGTGATGGTGGTGTAGGAGGAGAGCTAGCTTAGCATTAGCAACATGTGCTCCGGTGTAGCTTGGAAAAGAGCAAAATAATGTTGGTTCCCACTGGTACTTTTATTACACTGCTTATAAAATCATACAATGCCAGGTCTCCACGGCGCTAAGTCTAATGGTGTAGTCACACCGAACAGCGTTTCAGCAGCAAGAGCGTCCAGTTTACATGTAAAGTCAATGAGGGACGCGCTTCCAGCCACGTCTTGGCGTCGGGCGTCACGTCGCGTGCGTGTTGAGCGTGCTGGGAAGCGTTTTTCCATGCACGTGAACCGGCTTCAGCCTCCAAACCGCGCATTCAGCATGCTGAAGATTTCGCGGTTCAAACTTTCAAACGCCGCTCAACTCTACCTGATTGGTTGGTGTGTCAACCAATCAGGGAGTGTCGGGGGGAGAAGAGAGGGGGAGAAGAGAGGAGGAGAAGAGAGGGGGAGAGTCCCTATGTGACGCGGAAACGAGGGTGCGCGCGCACTATGTGACGTATTGTTTGTGGGACACAGAAAAGACCCGCGAGGTCGTGTACTATGGAAGAGAAACTCATTGTAGCTGTGTGTTCGCGACAAGTCCTTCACGACCAGTCAAGTCTGCTCCACAGAGACGGAAATAAAAAGCTCCTCGCCTGGCGGAGTGCGCAGGACTCTGTGCGCAGGACTCTGTATACCGTAAGCTCCTCCCACACACCCAGCAGCTGTTTCGCGTTCTGGCGTTCAGGTCTGGACACGCTGCATTCACAAGTGCATCCACTTGCGTGCGTGTAGAGCTTTTTGGAGGTTGAAAAGCTGTTCGGTGTGACTACACCATAATATTCATACATGAATATTTAGAAGATAGTCCGTATTCCTCACCAGTTCGTTACTGAGGTTGAGCAGGGCAACTAGCGTGTACACACGGTCAGGCTCCCAGCTACACACTGCTGACTTCTGTGGTGAGTCATGACATATCAAATACGAAGGAGGCGCCCTCTTGTGCTTTGGGAAGGTACTACAACTGCAGTATACATACGACCATTACAGGTTTTCCTGTGAATTCTATAAAAAGCCTGCAGTCATCGACCTTTTCTTTCTTCCTCCCAATGTTTTTGCCATTTTTCTCTCATTTTTAGTTTTATAATTCTTTTAAATTCTGATTTACTGAATTTTATGTCTATTTCGACTACATTGTTTTAGGTAGCATGTTTTGCTATTTTGTCAGCTTTTTCATTTCCTCGTAGTCCATCCATCCATCCATCTTCTTCCGCTTATCCGGGGTCGGGTCGCGGGGGTAGCAGCCTAAGTAGGGAGGCCCAGACTTCCCTCTCCCCAGCCACTTGGAGCAGCTCCTCCGGGGGAATCCCAAGGCGTTCCCAGGCCAGCCGAGAAACATAGTCCCTCCAGCGCGTCCTGGGTCTTCCTCTGGGTCTCCTCCCGGTGGGACGTGCCCGGAACACCTCACCAGGGAGGCGTCCAGGAGGCATCCTAACCAGATGCCCGAGCCACCTCAACTGGCTCCTCTCGATGTGGAGAAGCAGCGGCTCTACTCCGAGTCCCTCCCGGATGACTGAGCTTCTCACCCTATCTCTAAGGGAGAGTCCAGCCACCCTGCGGAGAAAACTCATTTCAGCCGCTTGTATCCGAGATCTTGTTCTTTCGGTCATAACCCAAAGCTCATGACCATAGATGAGGGTGGGAACGTAGATCGATCGGTAAATTGAGAGCTTTGCCTTTTGACTCAGCTCTCTCTTCACCACGACAGACCGGTACAGCGCCCGCTTCACTGCGGACGCTGCACCTATCCGCCTATCGATCTCACGCCCCAGTTTTCCCTCATTCGTGAACAAGATCCCGAGATACTTAAACTCCTCCACTTGGGGCAGGACCTCCTCCCCGACCCGGAGAGGGCATGCTACCCTTTTCCGGCTCAAGACCATGGCCTCGGATTTGGAGGAACTGATCCTCATCCCGGCCGCATCACATTCAGCTGCAAACCGCTCCAGCGAAAGCTGTAGATCACGAGCTGATGAAGCCAATAGGACCACATCATCTGCAAAAAACAGAGAAGCGATTCTAAGGCCACCAAAACGGATCCTCTCAACACCTTGGCTGCGCCTAGAAATTCTGTCCATAAAAGTTATGAACAGAATCGGTGACAAAGGGCAACCTTGGCGGAGTCCAACTCTCACCGGAAACGAGCCTGACTTACTGCCGGCAATGCGGACCAAGCTCTGACACCGGTCGTACAGGGACCTAACAGCCCTTATCAAAGGGCCTGGTACCCCATACTCCCGGAGTACCCCCCACAGAACCCCCCGAGGGACGCGGTCGAATGCCTTCTCCAAGTCCACAAAACACATGTAAACTGGTTGGGCAAACTCCCACGCACCCTCCAGGACCCTGCTGAGGGTGTAGAGCTGGTCCAGTGTTCCACGACCAGGACGAAAACCACACTGCTCCTCCTGAATCCGAGGTTCGACTATCCGACGGACCCTCCTCTCCAGAACCCCTGAATAGACCTTACCAGGGAGGCTTAAGAGTGTGATCCCCCTATAGTTGGAACACACCCTACGGTCCCCCTTTTTAAATAGGGGAACCACCACCCCAGTCTGCCAATCCAAGGGAACTGCCCCCAGATGTCCACGCGATATTGCAGAGTCGCGTAAGCCAACACAACCCTACAACATCCAGAGCCCTAAGGAACTCCGGGCGAATCTCATCCACCCCCGGAGCCTTGCCACCGCGGAGCTTTTTAACCACCTCGGCGACCTCAGCACCAGAGATCAGAGAACCCGACCCAAAGTCCCCAGGCTCTGCTTCCTCAGTGGAAGACGTGCCAGTAGGATTGAGGAGGTCTTCGAAGTATTCCGCCCACCGACTCACAACATCCCGAGTTGAGGTCAGCAGCACGCCACCTCCACCATAAATGGTGTTGGTCTCGTACCTCTTTCCCCCCCTGAGACGCCGGATGGTGGACCAGAATCGCCTCGAAGCCGTACGGAAGTCATTCTCCATGGCCTCTCCGAACTCCTCCCACGCCCGAGTTTTTGCCTCAGCAACCACCCGAGCCGCATGCCGCTTGGACTGCCGGTACCTATCAGCTGCTTCCGGGGTCCCACAAGCCAAAAAGGCCCAATAGGACTCCTTCTTCAGCCTGACAGCATCCCTCACTGCCGGTGTCCACCACCGGGTTCGAGGGTTGCCACCTCGACAGGCACCAACAACCTTGCGGCCACAGCTCCGATAAGCTGCCTCGACAATAGAGGCGCGTAGTATGTGCTGGAATCCATAAAAAAATCACAACTAGTCCCATAATTTTCATCCTGTACAGTATAGTGTTTGTTGTATTTCTACTAATATATCTGGCCTACTGTCTGAACTATTATTTTTTAAACTGATTAATGAAGAACTGGAATCCGAACGTATTATTGATCTGAGTGGTTTATTATCCTCAATCCATTGAACAGCTAGTAATATTACAATCATTTCCCCTGTGTATTCAGTACTAGCCTGGCCCTCGCCTTCCTGCACAGCTCCGCTCAATTCTCATTTCCCTTCACTGCACAGTCTGGGACTTTACCCGCCCACAAGGATTTGTCCAGTAGATTTTTGTTCGGACCAATCAGAGAACAGAAGGGGCGGAGTTTTGGACCCTAACCCACGCCCCCACCTGTCCCAGCGCGCAGAGCCCTATAAAAGGCTCTGCCAGCGCTCAGTCAGCGAGCAGCGGCATGTTCTCATTCAAAAGATGCAAAGCGATGCAGATATGTGACACAAATTTATTAATTTCCCCTTCTTAATCCCTTATCTGGAGTTTTCTTTTGGTTTTTTCCCCCAAAAGTTAAGTAATCGCTCCTTCTCCTCCACCCTCCTGCTGAGTAAAATGAGAGAGACAGCAGGCTCAATTCGTTGCTGTAAAATGAACACGGAAATGCCTCAGGTTGTCACGAGAAATAAACTCGGGTTTTAGTTGCTGAGCGAGTCCCATCAGATTTTCTGGTGTTTTGGTGAGCTGGACCAGCGATCCATGGTTTGATTTTATTGTATTAAAACGTTTTATAACATATGATATAAACACAGAATTTGCGCAGCAAGATTTATCCAATGGTTTTGTTCCTAATCAGAGGCCAACGCCTCCAGCAAGAAACGGGTTTCAATGGGAAAATTCCAGACCCTTGTGTGAAGCGAAGTGAAGCACAGGGTATGGTTTCAACCAGGCTAATTCAGTACTGATAATTTATCATTGATTATTTTCCCTACTTTCACTCCAAACTCGGGTATGATGATTGCTACCCCGACTCGATCTATTGTATCCTTTGATGCATCTGTATATATTTTTACATAACCATAATATTGGTTAATATATTCTATACTAGCCTGGTTAAAACCAGACCCTTGTCCTTCACTTCGCTTCGTACTAGGGTCTGGAGTTTCTCTAGCCTGGCCATCGCCTTCCTACGCAGCTCCGCTCAATTCTATTTCCCTTCACTGCTCCGTCTGGGACTTCTCCCATAGAGAAGGATTTCTCCGGTAGATTTTTGACCGGACCAATCAGAGAACAGAAGGGGCAGAGTTTTTGGCCCCTAACCCACGCCCCCACCTGTCCCAGCGCGCAGCCAGCGAGCATCCGCATGTTCTCATTCAAAGCGATGCAAAGCGATGCAGGACTGTTTTATATGTGACACAAATGTATTAAATTCCCCTTCTTAATCCCTTATCTGGAGTTTTCTTTTGTTTTTTTGCCAAAAGTCAAGTGATCGCTCCCTCCCTCCTCCTCCTCCTCTCCCTCCGCTGAGTTGAATGAGGAAATGCCTCAGGTTGTCACTCACGAGAGAATTAAACTCGGGTTTTACGTTGCTGCCCGAGTCCCTGCAGATTTTCTGGTCTTCTGGTGTGCTGGACCAGAGCTCCATGGTTTTATTTTATTTTTTAGAACGTTTTATTAACATATAAACACAGAATATGCAGCGGCAGCGAGAGAAAATGCAGCAGGAGGCGGAGCTGATGTCAAGTTCACCAGAGCACGGGAAGCAGACCATATATGGCTCTGAGGGGGAGGGAGCAGAATGCTTTTCCCTGTTCAAAATTTTTCTAAGATCCAATGGTTTTGTTCCTCAGCAGAGGCCACGCCAGCAGTTCTCTATAACAGAAAGTCCAGACCCTAGTCCGAAGCGAAGTGAAGGACCAGGGTCTGTTTTAACCAGGCTAGAGTTTCTCCTATAGAGAACCGATTCTTGCTGGAGGCGTGGCCTCTGCTGAGGTTACCCAATCGTTAACGTTTGGCCGTGATGTATGTTGCGTGGAGCTGCAACATACGTCACGTTAACCTGTCCAGTCCAGTTAGCCTGGCGAGGTCCAGGCTAACTATTCAGATAAATAGCTCAGAAACCACTCGGTGGATATTTTTTCTGCTACCAGTGTGTAATTATATGGCTCTAATTTACTGACTGTTGGCCTGGATGAAACATTTGAGATAAAATTCGATTTTTTATAATTTATTTTCGTAGCGCACCCGAGGCTGTTTGGAAAATGTCAAACCGAAACAATTTAAATCCAGCAGATTTGACCATTTCGTGAATTGATTTAGGAACTGTTAAGCTCAGGAACACTTCTGATATAACGTCAGCTAAGAAATATATTTTTTCTCAGCAAAGAAATAATAGTTTTTTACCTTGTTTTCTTGAAAATTCCTTCGTGCCGGCAGCCATTTTAAGCAGGGCAAACTGACGACGTCAGTCGACGTCGTTCAAAACTCCACCTTCTGTTCTCTGATTGGTCCGGTCAAAAACCTACCGGAGAAATCCTTGTCTATGGGAGAAATCCCAGACGGAGCAGTGAAGGGAAAATAGAATTGAGCGGAGCTGCGTAGGAAGGCAAGGGCCAGGCTAATTCTATACATGTATTTGAGTTTATATTATGTTTATTTCCTTTTTTTCCTAATAATTTCAGATCTACTGATGGCTCTGTAGCCATGAATACAGGATAGGTATGGTACTGTTGGACTGATATTCATGTCATTGATTTGAATTTCTCTTGTTTTCTGATTTATGATCCAACCAAAACGTTTTGCTTCTTTTTTTCCTTTTTCCCACTATGGTTGTAATACTTCTTGAGTTGGATGATTTTGCTCATGACCTTTTAGATTAACCCAATAATTTAATGCTAACTGTTCTCTTCTGATGTTGAGGTTCTCCCATTTCTACTATTGCTATTGTTGGTGTTTTAAATGCTCCTGTTATAATTCTCAAAGCTTGATATTGAATATTATCTAATTTCTGTAAAGATGTATCTGATGCTGAATTATATACAATGCTTCCATAATCTATTGCTGATCTGATTAGTCCTGTAATGGTCTTCATTGACTTCCTGTCTGCTCCCCAGTCACTTCCTGTTAAACATCTCAGTATATTAAATTTTTTTTTACATTTATCTACTATTTTTTGAATATGAAATGTCCATGTTATTTTATCATCAAACCATATACCTAAAAATTTAAACTGTTTCACTCGCTCAAGTACCTGATTATATAATTTAAGTTCAATGTTATTGATTACTTTTTCATTGTAAAAAATACAATTTTTGTTTTCTCAACAGAGAATTTGAATCCCCACTTTTTTAATAGCCATTTGTACAGTAACTTCTTTACAATGAACTCTATATTTTCCCCTCATTTCATTTCATTTCATTTTTTCATTTATTTATTTATTTAAGTTAGGACAATGCATATTATTCAACATAACAGCAGTTAGCATCAATGTAAATATGCCGGAGTTAGCACAATAGCTAATTTGCATCCGTTGTCCTAAGGCAGGTAAGAATAAGAAACGTCCCATAAAACAAAAGAGCGGAGAAAAATACAAACATCACCTATATAGCACATAACACAACATAAAATTATGTTAAAATTTCCATAAGGCTCCATCATCTGCAAATAAAGATCGTCCCATCCCCTCTTCTATATCATCAAATACATCATTTATTAGAAAAGAAAAAAAATAAAGGACTGACTATGCTCCCCTGTGGTGTACCGTTTTCGATGATATATTTAACTGAATAATCTTGACCTATTTTTACCTGTATTTTTCTGTCTGTTAAAAACTCTTTAATCCATGTAAACATTTGCCCTCTAATTCCCATTTTCTTTAGTTTTATAATCAAACCTTCCCTCCACATCATATCATACGCCTTTTCTACGTCAAAAAACACAGCTACAACACTTTTTTTTATTAATTTGAGCTTTCCTGATTTCATGTTCTAGACACAAAACTGGATCCATTTTTCCTGAACCCACTTTGAAATTTGGACATATATCCTTTCTTTTCTATAGAATGTGTTAACCTGTCATTTATCATTTTTTTCCATAATTTTGCAAATGTTCTATGTTAAAGCTATTGGCCTATAGTTCCCTGGGTGTGTATGATCTTTACCTGGTTTCCTTATTAGTACAGTACTGTACTGTATAATGATTGCTTCCTTCCATGACAGTGGCAATTTTCCTTTTTCCCAAACTCTATTATATAATTCTAAAATAATTTCTTTAGATGAATCACTAAAATGTTTTATCATTATATAACAAATTTGATCCTTTCCTGGTGCAGATATTTCACATTTTTGAATTATATCATTTAACTCCGATTTACTGAATGGTATATTTATTAACTCATTTTCACATTCTTCTTCTTCCAATAATGCTCTATTTTCTTTGATGGTATTTTCTCTTCCTCTGTTTCCTTCTTCACTAATATTGTTTGTAGTATTTTAACAAAAGTTTTAGCTATCATTTCTGCTTTATCCTTATTTTCAATTGCTATTATTTGTCCATCTTGTAAAACTGGATAACCATATTCTTGTTTTATTCCATTCATTCTCTTGATCATTGACCACACTCTACTTATTTCTGTTTCTCTTCCCACTGAACTACAAAATCCTCTCCAAAAATCTCTTTTTGTAGTTTTAATAGTTCTTCTTACAATACTTTGTAGTTTTTTATATTCCATGAGGTTTTGAGTGCTGTGATTCCTTTTTAACATTTTAAATGCTTCATTTCTAGATTTAATTGCTTTTTCACACTCTTTTGTCCACCAAGGAACAATTTTTTTCTTAATATTTCCTCCTTTCTTTTTTATTGACTTATTTGCTGCTTCTATAATGGCTGAACATATTGACATGTTTAGTTCATCAATATCTACTTGTAAATCTATTTTTGCCATTTCTCTGTCACTGATACCCATCAATTTTGCCCAATCAGCATGGTTGAAGTTCCATTTATGTTCACCCCTCGTGTCATACTTCTGTGCGTCCAACTCCAGTTCAGTTATTATTGGATAGTGGTCACCACCTATTGTTGTTTCTTTGATAACTTGCCACGAATTGATTCCTGCCAGAGAGTCTGAAACTACTGTAAGGTCTATTGCTGATTCTGTTCCTGTCGTTATATTGATTCTTGTACAGCTACCATCGTTTAAGCACATCAGATTTTTATTATCCATAATTTCCTCAATTACTAAACCATTGTGATCATTTCTATTACCCCACATTGTATTGTGTCCATTAAAATCACCACACCATATTACTTTCCCAAAGGTGGGCACATGAACGCTGGGGACCGCTAATGCGCTAATCCGCTTACAGCGGACCTAACGTTTTTGTCAGCATAACAGCGGAGTAACTAACTTTTATAATTCATAAGCGGATTTGTGCTATTTTTATTTACAATGCAGTACCGCTAATAACTAATTATCTATCAGTAAAAACGAATAAACTTATTTAGAAGCTCTTATGTAGCTGCTTGTTTCCCCTCCCTCACCGTCTTGACATCTTCCGGGTCAGAGGTGAACTCGGGGGCTAATTCTGTGGCTAGCTGTTTGTGCTGGGTTTCTTGGATAAATCCGCAGAGAACCCCGCTGTTTCAAGCCAAATTAACGCGGCCGGAGGATTTTATTGTGTGTTTTGTGTCGACCACTCGACGGTGAGTCGTTAGTTTTATGTATTTTAGTTACTTTTCATTAAATCTGTTGACTACCTATAGAATCTTGACATCTTCCGGGTCAGAGGTGAACTTCCGCAGAGAACCCCGCTGTTTCAAGCCAAATTAACGCGGCCGGAGGATTTTATTGTGTGTTTTGTGTCGACCACTCGACGGTGAGTCGTTAGTTTTATGTATTTTAGTTACTTTTCATTAAATCTGTTGACTGCCTATAGAATCTTGACATCTTCCGGGTCAGAGGTGAACTCGGGGCTAATTCTGTGGCTAGCTGTTGTGCTGGGTTTCTTGGATAAATCCGCAGAGAACCCCGCTGTTTCAAGCCAAATTAACGCGGCCTGAGGATTGTATTGTGTGTTTTGTGTCCACCACTCGACGGTGAGTCGTTAGTTTTATGTATTTTAGTTACTTTTCATTAAATCTGTTGACTGCCTATAGAATCTTGACATCTTCCGGGTCAGAGGTGAACTCGGGGCTAATTCTGTGGCTAGCTGTTGTGCTGGGTTTCTTGGATAAATCCGCAGAGAACCCTGCTGTTTCAAGCCAAATTAACGCGGCCTGAGGATTGTATTGTGTGTTTTGTGTCCACCACTCGACGGTGAGTCGTTAGTTTTATGTATTTGGGTTACTTTTATGTATAAATGCGGTGGCGACACACCCGTGTATTTGAGATTTAAAAGTGGTTTTAGGGATTAAAAGATCATTCTCTTTTTTGTTAATTTCGTGGCCGAATAGAATATATGTACGTAAAGTATTAAATAAATCCTTTGATTTTTGTAATTTCATCCTTTTAGGATCATTTTAGTTACTTTTCAGTTGGCAATGTAGTGCAAATATTGCATAACGCTGCCGGCTACCAATTGTCGAATATAAATAGCGGATTAGATTAGCTTCCCCTAATTTTCATAAGACATTTGTGCTTTTGAAATTGTGGACCTAAAAAAATTAATAAGCGTTTTAGAAATTGTGGAACTAATTTTTTGATTAGCGTTGCCCACCACTGTACTTTCCCATCTAACTTCCCAATAATGTTATCTAGAGTTTCTACTGATAATTTATTCCCTGGGTTGTAATAATTTATTGTTTTTATATTTCCATTTCTCGTCCATGTTTCAATGATTATAAATTCCAAATTCAATCCTTTATTCAATAATCTGTAGTTTATTCCTTCTTTTATGAAAGTAACACACTCACCTCCCATACCCCCTTCTCAATCAAAGTCAAAGTCAAAGTCAACTTTATTGTCAGATCTGCAATATGTACTGTACAGGACATACACAGGACCGAAATTGCGTTTCTCTCAGTCCCTCGGTGCAACAGTAAACATCTAAACATTGAAACACTGAAACATATAATAATAGACATAAGCATAAAATAGTAAAACTAACACTGTCCTGAGTTTTTTTTTTTTTTGCATAGCGGTGCAAGAGCATGAAAATCCACACCAACTCTAAAACTAAAACATTAAACATTTAATGAACATAATACTGTCCTGAGTTTTTGCATACTAGCACAAAAAAAGAGTATAAAAAGTATAACTAAAATAAACTAAAGGTTTCTAGCATTGACATTTGCAAAGTGGCAAAGCAGCGTATGAGTCAATGTACACAGTATATGTATGAGGTAGTAGTTGATGTTGTTATAGAGGCAAAAAGTGGCATATGCAGTAAGGCACATTGGGCATCCCTAAATAAGACCGTTCAGAGCACACTGTATATGTACCAGCAGTGGTGTAGATATTAGAGTAGTGTAAATAAATGTAAACAGTAGTAATTACATGTAAGCAGTAGTAATAAAAGTAAACAGTATTAATAAATGTAAACAGAGAATGTAAACAGTATTATGATTATAGGCAGTGATGTAATACAGACATTAGTGCAAGTATGAGAAGTAGTGCAAACTGTATGAGCACATGACCGAGAGTTTAGTGAAAAACTTTGTGTTGAGTGATAATGTGTGAGAAAGTTTTAGTGTTAAGGCAGTTCAAATGGGAGGGGGGGCAGAGCAGGCAGAGTGTTTAGCATTCTGACTGCCTGATGAACAGAGCTGTCTCTCAGTCTGCTGGTTCGAGCCTGGAGACTCCTCAGTCTCCTCCCTGATGGCAGTAGTCTGAAGCAGCTGTGTAGTGGGTGTGTGGGATCACCTGCCATGCGGTGGGCTTTCCGAGTGAGGCGTTTGCTGTGTAAGTCCTGCAGTGAGGGCAAGGAGGTGCCCACGATCTTCTCAGCTGCTCTCACAATGCGCTGGAGGCTCTTGCGGCAGGATGCAGTACATGCACCAAACCACACAGTGATGCAGCTGGTCAGGACACTTTCTATGGCACCTCTGTAGAAGGTGCTCATGATGGGGGTTGAAGCTCCAGCCCTTTTCAGCTTGCGGAGAAAGTAGAGACGCTGGTGAGCCTTCTTTGCCAGTGCTGCAGTGTTCCTGCTCCAGGACAGGTCCTTTGAGACGTGCACTCCCAGGAACTTGGTGCTGTCTACTCTCTCCACTGCGGTGCTGTTGATGGTCAGAGGGGCATGTTGGGCATCCCTCTTCCTGAAGTCCACAACAATCTCCTTTGTCTTCTCCACGTTGAGAGTGAGATTGTTGTGTCCGCACCACAAGGCCAGGCGGCTCACCTCGTTCCTGTAGTCCGTCTCATCGTTGTTGCTGATGAGACCCACCACTGTTGTGTCGTCCGCAAACTTGATGAAGTGGTTGGAGCTGTACGATGGTGTGCAGTCGTGTGTTAGCAGGGTGAATAGAAGGGGGCTCAGCACACATCCTTGTGGGGCCCCTGTGTTCAATGTGATGGTGCTAGATGTGTTACTCCCGACCCGCACTGTCTGTGGTCTCCCGGTCAGGAAGTCTAGCAGCCAGTTACACATTGAGGTGTTCAGCCCCAGACTGTCCAGTTTAAGGATGAGCTGTTGGGGGATGATGGTGTTAAATGCCGAGCTGAAGTCGATGAACAACATTCTAACATAGGAGTCCTTCGTGTCCAGATGTGTGAGAGCTGTGTGAAGGGCAGAGGAGATGGCATCGTCGGTTGAGCGATTAGGTCGGTATGCAAATTGGAAGGGATCCAGGGAGTCAGGGAGGACAGATGTGATGCTTTTCATGACTAGCCGTTCAAAGCACTTCATCAGGATGGGGGTGAGTGCTACTGGGCGATAGTCATTGAGGCATGCGGGCGTTGCCTTCTTTGGGACAGGGATGATGGTGGTGGCTTTGAAACAGGTGGGGACGATGGCCTGGCTCAGTGAGATGTTAAAGATGTCCGTGAAGACCGCTGCGAGTTCCCCTGCACAGTCCTTCAGCACACGACCAGGTATGTTGTCAGGACCAGAGGCCTTCCGGGCGTTAATCTTGATGAATGATCGCCTTACGCTGTCTGAGGACAGCGTCAGCACCTGGCCATCAGGAGAGGGGGGGAGTTTATG